>RSEH01000003.1:0-272782 GCA_006503475.1 Stentor roeselii | reverse complement strand
GGAATAAATAAACTGAATTGGGAAGAAAAATATATTTTATTGAACTATGCTCAGGACTGTGTGATTGAAAAAAGAATTTCATCAGAATATCTGGTTGATATTGTTGAAGAGGTTTTCAAGTTAAGTTATCATCAAAACTGGGAAATCAGAGAAAAATGTGTGCAGTTTTTAAAGGTACTTAAAAATAATACAAGAGTTAGTGAGAGAGCAAAAAAAATTTATGAGAGTAGAATATTAAATGAAGTGGATAATAGAGTGCATATTATTTTAGAAGACAGAAATGAACAAAATGATGAAATTATATATAGCAATACCCTCAAATATTTTGATAAGATAATTCAACAGCAGATATACAGAGATACAGAGTGTGATAATATTCATAAAATGTTTCAAGAAAAGAATATTGTGACTATAAGTGGGTTCACTGGGATGGGAAAAACATTCCTGGCACTCCAGTACTGCGAAAAATATAAAGAAATATATGACATCATAATTCAAATCGGTTCAGATAATATGAAATTGGATATTTTAAGATTAGGTAATCCTATTGGAGTCCCTGAAGGTGAAAATGCATATGAATTGATTAAAATAAGACTTAATACCGGAAAAATAAAAGAAAAAATCTTACTATTTTTTGATAGCTTTGACTCATGGGATGAAATAAAAGAATATTACACAGAATCAATGAATATAAAGTATTTGATAACTTCAAGAATGATTCACTGGAAATCTCGTCTAGATATCAGTTTGCTAGATTCTCAAGACATAAAGCAATATCTCATGGCAAAACTACCAAATGTCAAAGAAGAAAAGATCACTCAGTTATCATCAAAAATGAAAGGCACGGGACTTCATATTCAACCTTACATAACATGCATCCAGGAAATGCTAAATATTGATGATTTGATAGAGAGAAATTTTGATGATATAGAAGAAGTGCAAAGGGTCATCAGAGAAATAATTGAAAGAATGTCAGATGAGTCTAAATATGTGATGAAAATTTTAGGATGCTGTCCAGCAAAAAAAATTCCAGAAATAATGATAAAAACAATTATATTAGAAAAATACGATGAATGCACCTGGAGTAAGGTAAAAGGAAATTTATTGGGATTGTACCTAGTTAATTATGAATCAGAGAAACGCATGATTAATATTCATGACTCAATACATGAATATCTACCTAAGGATAGTGAAAACTATAAAGATCTGCTTAAGTATTTTGAACAATTTTTTGAAATCGATAAAAATGTAAGTAACGATAAATCGAAAAGAGAAAATGCACGAAATCTGATAATTCATGCTGAGAATGTTCTAAAGCCTTTAGGAATTACGGATGAATCTATTTTTATTTATTTGAACTTGGCAATGAGCTACCTGATAATAACTTTTGAATTAGAAAAAGCTGATGATTTAATTAAAAAAGTTGAAAAATTTATGAGCGTTGGTAAAGATGAAATCAAATTTACACGAGAGTATTTTAAACTTGGCAGTTTTTATTATCTTCGAGGCAATTATTCCAAAGCTGAAACTTATTATATGAAATGCCTTGAAATCAAACAGCAGGTTCTCCCCAACAATCATCCAGACTTAGCAACAACATTTAGCTGTTTAGGTTCGCTTTATCAAGCTCAAGGGGATTATTCCAAAGCTGAAACTTATTATATGAAAGACCTTGAAATCAAACAGCAGGTTCTCCCCAACAATCATCCAGACTTAGCAACAACATTTCATAATTTGGCATCGCTTTATCAAGCTCAAGGGGATTATTCCAAAGCTGAAACTTATTATATGAAAGCCCGTAATCAAAATCCTTAAGTTCTAATAAAGTAATATAGTAATCAATTAAACTTAAATTTAAAAAAAAATTTACTATCAATTCTAGTGAAGTTTCTCGACTCATAATTTATTAGTGAAAAAGTATTTAAATCGTAATCAATATATATATTAATTCCCTTTGAAATTCAGTATCTTTATAATCATAATAGAAGTTATCTTGAATCATAAATCTGGGAATATTTCTTAATAATGTGCTAAAGTACTAATCAAAGATATTAAATAAGCTTAGATTATTTGGATTGAAGAGAGTCTTAATGGTAGTTAAGATCAACAAGAGAGAATTAAAATAATGATGATTCAATAATCATATGAATCTAACTTGTACTTATTTTAATTAGAAAATATCTAAATAAAACTAGATATAACTTGCAGTGTAAAAAAAATTAGCATGTAAATGGATATTTATATTTAGTAAATTTTACTAGCACTTGATTTTATAATTTATACATTTTAAACTATATCGCTAAAATTTCTATAGTTCATGAACCTCTTTTCCATTCATTATCCAAACTTCCTATATAGCCCATCAATAGATAATTATCGAATTCTTATTATTCGCTTAATAGGTCTTTTCAATCTATCTACCTTGAATAAGTAATGTCCACTTATATAAAGTAAGATGCTAAAGGAATAGAGAATATCAATTCGATAATACTATTTCATGATTGCATGCAATCTAAAAGAAAAACTATTTTCATAATCATCAAAGCATTCTATTAATTTTTTTTTTCAGACAATGACTGATTGGCTGAAATTAATTCTAACTATTAAAGTACTCCATTTAAAGAATTCTTCTAAAAAGGGCAACTGATTCATTTTTTCCTAGGCATTATAGAATATTATAATGAAAAATCAATATCAACCTTAAGTTTTTTCAATTCAAACGAAAAATTATAATAACTGAGACTATATTTATCAGAAGAGTTTTACAATTAAAAGTCATCCCTGCCGAAAACATATCAATATAACATAAGCTGATGCTTCTGTAAAAAAAATTGACTAACTCATAATGAGCACCGCCAAAATCTTGAAGAAATCTTCTGCTTACTTCTATATTATTATAAACAACGAAATAATCAAATATAATACTTAATACAAGTATCATTGTACTTAAAACTGTAAATATTCTGATATTTTTAACTCTAGAGTCATCGATATATTCAAAATATAAAAAAATGCATCACAGAATAATGATGACTGGTGATTTCTATTTAACTAAAAATATTAAAATAGCAAATATTATGAATATTGAAAAGGAGTTTATAAGTAATCGATGAAGACTTAGTTTGGGAGAATTTGCTCAACATTGAGATCTTGAAAGTGTTCGAAATTATTATCGAATCATAGAAAACTATCGATATGGGTGATTCTTTTATTATGATGAATAAAATTCTGAGTAAATTAAATAAGTTTTTGTTAAGACTCAAGTTGAGAGAAAATTTTATAATTATGAATGTAAAATTTGAGTGAAAAAAATTATTTTTGCATCACTTCACAATAGATATATTTAATTTTTTTGTATAGTCTTGTAATTATTCAAGTAAATAAGAGACAATATGATAAACTTAGAATTGGGTAATATAGAAAAAGTAAATAAGAGACAATATGATAAACTTAGAATTGGGTAATATAGAAAAATATTAAATATATGATCTAAAAATGAGCAATTTTAATCAAATTTCGATAGGGTGAAAAGTTTTTGAATACAATTAAGAGGTAAATAATATGTTTAAACCATGTGACAATAATTAATGGTTTTTAAGTCTATAATTTAGAAACATTGTCTTCATAATTATCCTTATAGGTATCATCTATTTTTTATATCTTCATGAATCTAGATTCTAAATAATCTTTCGAATTTATAAGATCATCGTCTTAATATGAAAATCATTATTTTTTGCTTTAAAGATAGATCCTAAATATTATTAAAATTATATTAATAATTAACAATTAACACATTTTTTTAGACTATTAGGAATTCATGATGATAATTCCTAGTTTCTCTGATATTCATATATAAGAGAATGCATTCATACTGATTCGATATACGGTCAGACATTTAACTAGAAAGCCATAACTCAAGATTAGAAAATAATTACAACTCATGAAAATAAGATAAAGCTTATCATTTGACTTGAGAAAATAATTACAACTCATGAAAATAAGATAAAGCTTATCATTTGACTTGATTCAATAAATATATTACAATTATATATAATTCAAGAAAACTCTTTTATTTTCGTATTTTTTTCTTATTGTAGAGTATTTTCAGATGTTTAATGAATATAATTCATATTGTGCATATTATGCAATAGCTATTCCAATATTGACGGTTTTTGCATGAGAATTCTATATTTTACAACATAATAGATTTATATTACCCAGTAATTGATGATATTTTAAATAAATTGTTTGAAATAAGGAGGAAACTTTGTGAGTGAATCAAAATGAAAGTCTAAACTGTTTTTTTATCAGCCTAATAATCATGACCCATTGCCTTTAAAGTACATACGGGTACTTTCAGTTCTTAACAATAAAAATGGCTTTTATTTTAGCTATATTTTCACAATAGCAGTCTAGTCTCGCTCTGAGAGTCTGATTATTTGTTTAATTGCGAATCAGTTTTCATAAATAATGAATATCTTTTGAGGATTAAGTTCATGTCTGCATATTCCTTTTATCAGGTATAAGGTTTATATACCGATATCAATTGGTGTTTATGTAACTTTTGAGAAAATGGTATTTTAATGAAAACCTAACTCAAACTTTTTATATTTATGGATTTAACTATGATCAACACCAAACAGATATTTGGAACTTGGCAAAAAGTATGTCATTTCATATATACCCTAATACTCTCTAGGCTTGGTTATATTTCAATGATTTTATTATTAAGTAAATGTTTATAAATTCAGTTAAATTATTAATTGAATCTATTTCTAACAAGGTAATAATAATCCATAAATATTCATGGGTTATCGGAGATTTTTACAACAGAATCTCAAAACTACATTTTTAATGATTTTTCATCAGTATTAATCCGGCACTTCCTTATTTGTAATCTGGACATATAAGAAATCTCAATATTGAAATGACTTTCCATAAAATACACATTATAATTCATGGTTAGGAGAATCTTTTTAATAAACTTAGAGAAATTTTTAAACTATAAGAATTCCTAAATGAGATTATTCTGATAGAAATTACAAAAGAATAAAAAAAACAAGGAGCAGATAAAAATAAAAAAAGATATTTTATTCGAAAATTTCAATAATTGCAACTGCAAGATATCTGGAAACTAAAGATGATGAAATAATGTAAATTTTTATAAAAAAAAGCTAAAAATTTAATATTCCTGTATCTCAATCTATGATTTAAAGAGTGTTCACATGTGCAGGAATTTTAAAAAATCAAATTTAAAGTATAATATGGTTGCCTTTACTCATTTAGGTAGATTTATAATAAAGCTTTAAGTAGATTTATTTTGAATATGCCTTGGCAATAAAAATAAAACAAAAAATATAATCAATTAATTTAATTGATCTGCCTATAACCCATAAAAATCTTTAATTGTTAATTAGACAGCACAGACTCTTCACAAGTCTAATATCAGGAATTCGACAAGGTCAAAATTTTCGTCTTGAAGACTAAATTACATTCAGCATCAAATAGAATCATGCCATGCTACCTTAATATGAGCAGGAATTTTTTCTTAACGATTAAACCAATATTATAAAAAAATCTTAATAAACCCCCTAAAGAGACAATATAAATATGCTACCTTGTAAAAGATCGAGAGACCAAGGTTCAAAAGTAAAGATTAAACATTTAAAAGCCAACAAGTCTTATGGGCTATTAGTTTCAAGGTTGTCAGCAGACCATTTATTCACTGAAGAACTTCCAGAAGCCAGTTTCTTCCCGAAGATTAATCATAGGAATGGAGGCTTTGTCTAATATATGCGGAAGATAAAAAAACACTGAGTTTATACAAAAGTATGATTCAGAAGAAAGAGTATATGAAACTCACAGAATTTAATGTTACTACATTAGAAAATCAAAAAACATCTAAGAATTTTTATGAAGTTTTTGATGATCTCTGTTCTCAAATCAGGACTATATACCAGAAATATATTACAATAAAAAATGATATTGATTCCAAAAGAATAAGACGATCGGCAAATCATCTTATTGAAGAATTATGTGAAAATGTAAAAAATTTATCGGAAGAGTTTATAATAAGATTTCAGGATACTTAATGCTTGCACTTTATGATTTTTCAGAAGAGTACAATGAATGTGATTGGATTTTTGATCAATTTTCAAGGAAAATACTTTTGGGAAGTCTTTCCTTCATGCAGACTAAAGTTTTAAATAAACGATTGGAGAGCTCGTTGTATTTCTCTGAACATTTAAATGGAAAAACTTTAATTGAAAGATTCAATGCAATAAGATCAAATGAAAAAGCATACATAATCGATATTCTTTTTCAATTCATAATTGTTAGAGATGCTTTCAAAGATGAAGAGACTATGTAAATAAGTATAAATCACATAAACTTCACAAAAAACCTGTTTAAAATGAAAAAGAAATTCAAGTCAATATTAGTCGCTATTTTAAATTCTTTCAGTCAAAAGTATTTAGAGAAATTGATATCGAGATTTATTATCTACAAGTAAAAAATTCATTGATTCGATAAAAATCACTCGCCTTCCTAAAGGATTAAATGGACTGACTATAATCAATTCAAAAGTTTCAATTAACAGTTAAAATTTGATGAGTCATCAATCAAACAAATATTTTTTTGAAGTTTATAACAGTTTCGAAGTTTCAAGCGAAATCGAGGAAGAAAAATTTGAAGAAAAACCTAAAGAAATTGAAGAAAAACTAAATGAAGACTATAAGATATCTAAAGAAAATCAAGAAAAACCGCAAGTAGAATATGTAGGATCTCATGGTTTTGTACTCATGACTTGTATTCATGAGTTCGCTCATTTTATTCAAAGATCTCAGATGAAAAAAGTGTCTGAATGGTTTTCATTTAAAACACCAAGAGATTTTTGAGTAATTCCCTAGAAAGCCAGACTAATAAAAATCTAAGTTCTGATGAAGTAAAACAGATTAATCAAAATCTGCTCACTGTTGAAGGAAACAAGATTAATCAAATTTACGCTCTGTTGAAGGAGGAAAAATTTTTATAAGAAAGATTTTTGGGTTTGAAGTTGAAACACTGAATCATCATCAAGCTTTATTCATCTTAAATCCTGAAAATTGGAATTTGAACCAGGAAGTGTTTAAGGAAAAATTTAAAAGCGAATTAAATAAAGAAAATCCTCCTGAATTTGCGGAATACTACCCAGTTAGGTGTATGGTAAGCTCAGATCCATTTTTGATCGAGTTGGGAGAATGTGGAACTGCTTCAGGCTTCAAGTGGTCTTAAATTAGTAATTTTAGTTAAATAATATAAGGGTTTACGAATTTATAAACATTAATCGCTATAAATAGTCATTT
Organism: Stentor roeselii; assembly: GCA_006503475.1. Taxonomy (NCBI): domain Eukaryota; phylum Ciliophora; class Heterotrichea; order Heterotrichida; family Stentoridae; genus Stentor; species Stentor roeselii. Next base: position 265,439 of record RSEH01000003.1, on the reverse strand, counting down.
GTTCAGTTTTCACTTAAATATAGTCGAATCGATTTAAACAAATTTTTCGACAAGATTGTATTTAAATTTTAAATACTATTCAGGATCTCTTGAAGAAGAGTGTTAATATACTTAAATTACTTGAATGACTTGAAGACATTCATCATTCAAATTGAATATTTATAACATCATATTGAGTACTCATATGATCAACCTTCATGATAGTTTAGAAAATTCTGTAGGTTAATTGGTTTTCTCAGAGAGTAGATATTAGATAGACAATAAATATTTGTTACTTAATTCTTGGGGCACAATTACATACAAGATTTTTTATTGTTGAAATTAGAAAGAAAGCTTTAATATTAGATAAATCCAAGTTCCTCTTTTGATTAAATAAATTCAAATAATCCATTTACTTTTAACTACCATGCATAAAATTGTATCTGTTAATCTTGAATAGGTATGGAAATTAGAGATAATATTAAATTATATCTTTTAGTGATACAAATCTAACTTTGTTCAAAATTTATTTTCTAAATATCGCTAATGAAGATCATACCAAAAAGTTTTATGGTCAGGAGACTTGCACACTTAAAGATCAACTTCAAAGGGTGCTTTAGATATCACGATGGTAGTTATATCCAAATCCGGGTATCACAAGTCGAAAATTGGCGCTTTCAGCAACCTTAATAAATGGGTAAGTCTTGAAAGGGAATACTTTTTCTCTCAGTTTTCGCACGCAGTTTCGAGAAATGATGTTAAGCGCAAATAACAGGGTACCGAGTTTTCAGCATCATCTGCAGACTGAATTATTTCTTACCTCAGATCTCTTTACTTAGACACAAATGATTTAGTCAGTTTTGATTCAAACTGGGTCTACATGAAAGCTTATAATGAAAATCGACACAAATAATATTAAAACCTGAAATTATCCTATTTAAAATTTTCCAGTTCTGTCAAATCTTGCATATATCAATTGGTTATTATAATAATTTCAAAAATATTTGAATTTTTTTAAAAAACTTTATCGGCCTTGTTCTTTCACTCAACACTTTCAAGATTAGTAATTCAAATCGACAATGCATACTTATAAAAAACTGCTCAGATATAAATCTTCAGATATTTCAATTATATGATGCCGAAAATTCTTTCAAGACATTGTGTAAAATAATCAAGAGTTTCTAATGAAATCCTTCTTGAATCATATGCATGAGAAAGTTATTAAGATTTGAATCTCTGTTGAAAGAAAATTACTTGGAAATTTCAAATTGAGTTTTTACTTAAAGGGGAAAATTAAACATTACATGAAACTTATATCTAAATTTTATGTGTATATTACTATAAAACTTTTTTAGTTAGCTTAAGTTCTTTAAATTTTCTTATAAATGAGTGATTTGGGACCACAATACGGTGCAATTGATTTAGCAAAGGTAGTGCCTGGAGATTCAGCAAAGAGCATGAATACATTAGGTATATCGCAAAAAGCAACATCAACGAAGCTTAGGGATTATCTTAACTATTGCATAAAGAGAAAGATCTTGGAGATCAGAGCTACTCCATATGTCGAATTTCAGCATGGGGCAAAAGTTAATTCTGTATCATTCTCTAACTGTGGAAGATATCTTGCGACTGGATCAGATGATAAAGCTTTGAGAGTATGGAATCTCATTGAGGATCGATTAGAATTTACTGGAAACCATTCAGGGAGCGTTTATTCAGTTTGTTTCTCTTTTGATGGGAATTTCATCGCATCAGGATCTGCCGACAATACAGTTAAAGTTTGGGATTTAAAAGAAAAACGGGAAGATTTTACTGGAAAACATTTAAGGAGTGTAAGATCAGTTTGTTTCTTTTCTGATGGTAATTTCGTCGCTTCAGGATCTGACGACAATACAATAAAAGTATGGAATATAAAAGAAAAACGAGAAGGATTTACTGGTAACCATTCAGGAAGTGTTTATTCTGTTTGCTTCTCTTCTGATGGGAATTTCGTTGCTTCAGGATCCTATGACAACACAGTAAAAGTGTGGAATTTTAAAGAAAAACGAGAAGAGTTTACTGGAAACCATTCAGGGAGTGTTTTTTCAGTTTTTTTCTCTTCTGATGGGAATTTTGTCGCTTCAGGATCTGACGACAATACAGTTAAAGTTTGGAATTTAAAAGAAAAACGTGAAGAAATGACTGGAAACCATTCAAACTATGTAAGATCAGTTTGTTTTTCACCTGATGGAAAATTCGTCGCTTCAGGATCCTATGACAATACAGTAAAAGTCTGGAATTTAAAAGAAAAACGAGAAGAATTTACCGGAAAACATTTAAGGACTGTTAATTCAGTTTGTTTCTCTTTTGATGGGAATTTCATCGCCTCAGGATCTAACGATGCACTAACAGTGTGGAATTTAAAAGAAAAACGAGAAGAGCTTGCAGGGAGCCATTCAGACTATGTAAGATCAGTTTGTTTCTCTTCTGATGGGAATTTCGTCGCTTCAGGATCTGACGACAAGATAGTAAAAGTGTGGAATTTAAAAGAAAAACGAGAAGCATTTACAGGAAACCATTTAAATTTTGTAAACTCAGTTTGTTACTCTACTGATGGGAATTTCATCGCTTCAGGATCTGACGACAAGACAGTAAAAGTTTGGAATTTAAAAGAAAAACGAGAAGAATTTACTGGAAACCATTCAGGGAGTATTCATTCAGTTTGTTTTTCTTCTGATGGGAAATTCGTCGCTTCAGGATCCTATGACAATACAGTTAAAGTGTGGAATTTAAAAGAAAAACGAGAAGAATTTACAGGAAACCATTTTAATTCTGTAAAATCAGTTTGTTTCTCTTCTGATGGGAATTTCGTCGCTTCAGGATCTGAGGATACAGTAAAAGTGTGGAATTTGAAAGAAAAACGAGAAGAATTTACCACAAACCATTCAGGGAGTGTTTATTCAGTTTGCTTCTCTCCTGATGGGAATTTCGTTGCTTCAGGATCCTATGACAAGACAGTAAAAGTGTGGAATTTAAAAGAAAAACGAGAAGAATTCACAGGAAACCATTTAAATTCTGTATACTCAGTTTGTTTCTCTTCTGATGGGAATTTCGTTGCATCAGGATCTGACGACAAGACAGTAAAAGTGTGGAATTTAAAAGAAAAACGAGAAGAATTTTCTGGGAACCATTCAAGGGATGTAAGATCAGTTTGTTTTTCTTCTGATGGTAATTTCATCGCTTCAGGATCCAATGACACAACAGTAAAAGTTTGGAATTTCAAAGAAAAACGCGAAGAATTTACTGGAAGCCATTCAGGGAGTATTCATTCAGTTTGTTTCTCTTCTGATGGGAATTTCGTCGCTTCAGGATCTGACGACCATACTGTAAAAGTGTGGGATTTAAAAGAAAAACGGGAAGAAATGACTTGGAACCATTCAGGGAGTGTTTTTTCAGTTTGCTTCTCTTCTGATGGGAATTTCGTTGCTTCAGGATCTGACGATAATACAGTAAAAGTTTGGAATTTAAAAGAAAAACGAAAAAAGTTTACTGGAAACCATTCAAGCTATGTAAGATCAGTTTGTTTCTCTTGTGATGGGAATTTCGTCGCTTCAGGATCTGACGACAATACAGTAAAAGTATGGAATTTAAAAGAAAAACGAGAAGAAATTGCTGGTAAGCATTCAAGGAAGGTAAGCTCAGTTTGTTTTTCTTCTGATGGGAATTTCGTCGCTTCAGGATCCTATGACGATACAGTTAAAGTGTGGAATTTAAAAGAAAAACGAGAAGAATTCACTGGAAAGCATTTTAGTTTTGTAATGTCAGTTTGTTTCTCTTCTGATGGGAATTTCGTCGCTTCAGGATCCTATGACAATACAGTAAAAGTGTGGAATTTAAAAGAAAAGCGAGAAGAATTTACAGCAAGCCATTCAAGCTATGTAAGATCAGTTTGTTTCTCTTGTGATGGGAATTTCGTCGCTTCAGGATCTGACGATAATACTGTAAAAGTGTGGAATTTAAAAGCAAAACAAGAAGAAATTACTGGAAACCATTCAAGCTATGTAAGATCAGTTTGTTTTTCTTCTGATGGGAATTTGGTCGCTTCAGGATCCTATGATAATACAGTTAAAGTGTGGAATTTAAAAGAAAAAGGAGAAGAAATGACTGGGAACCATTCAAGCCATGTAAGATCAGTTTGTTTCTCTTGTGATGGGAATTTCGTCGCTTCAGGATCTGACGACTATACAGTTAAAGTGTGGAATTTAAAAGAAAAACGAGAAGAATTTACTGGTAAGCATTTAAATTCTGTAAACTCGGTTTGTTTCTCTTATGATGGGAATTTTGTTGCTTCAGGATCCTATGACAATACAGTTAAAGTGTGGAATTTAAAAGAAAAACGAGAAGAATTTACGGTAAACCATTCAGGGAAAGTTTATTCAGTTTGTTTCTCTTCTGATGGGAATTTCGTCGCTTCAGGATCTAGAGATAATAAGATCTCAATTTGGAATATCAAAATGAAGAAAAAAGTATATACTGGTAGCTGCTCAGACCCTTTGAGATGCTTAGAGAAATTGGAAGCGATACAAGAAAGTAACTTTTGTATCTGTTTTTCTCCACACTTAGATCTATTAGTATCAGGAAATTCATTGAAAAATTCGATAAGAATTTCCAAACTTGCAGATATGAATTTCTTTTGTGATTTTGAAGGCTACCCTGAATCTACCAGCTTCTCAAATGATGGGAAAATGATTGCATTTGGGTCATTCAAACATAATATTATAATTTTCAATATTCAAGAAAATAAAGAATATCAACATATTCAATATCAAAATCAGATAATATCAACTTGTTTCAGTAATTCTGGAATATATTTGGCTTCTGGTTCTGAAGATTCAATAATTATACTATCGAAACTTGAAGAAATAAGAGAAGATTACCAATTAAAAGGGCATCAATCCGCAGTGAGATCTCTGTGCTTTTCATTTGATGATGAATTATTAGCTTCTGGATCACTTGATGGAAGGATTAAAATATGGAGTGTGCAAGAGAGACAAGTAAAATTCCAGTTTAACGAGCACGTCGATTGCGTAAATTCAATCAGTTTTTCAACTATTCGAAATTTTTTTGCTTCAGGATCATCTGACAGCACAGTGAAAGTTTGGAGTATTGAAAGCCAATCTTCTTTAGTTACTTTCAATCATTCTGAAGAAATCACTTCAGTATCAATATCAAAAGATGGATCTCTATTGATCTCAGGCTCTTTAGATAAAACTTTCAAAATCTGGGATATTGATAAGAAAAATCTACTATATAGTAAAGACTATTCAAGCCACGTTAAATGTGTTCGCTTTTCAAGGATAGATCAAATTTTTGCTGTTGGACTTAGTGAAGGGGCAATTAAGATTTGGAAACTTGCAGAAATCCATAAAAATCAAGACCAAATAAATAAAATAACAAAAGAAAAGAAAAAGTTAATTAAAGCTGATAATGATATTACAGGTACCAATTCTAGAAATGAACAAATAAACTTTCTTTTTACAGAGCAAGAGTCTTTGAATTTTGATGAGCAAGTAGAAGAAAAAACCAAATCTGAGGTTTTACTTAATCAACAACAAGGACAAAATATAAATCGAAATGGTAATTATAAAATTGTTCACAGCATTTATGGTTTCGAAATAAACTGCTCAAACGAAAAGGTGCAATATTTCCAAATAAAAAAATATGATGGTCTAGAGCTGACACTTCTTTTGAATTCAGTGAGTGTTTCATTTATCTTAGATAAACCTCTAATTCTCAATGAAATATATAAAGATCTATTAAGCTATCAAAAAAGAAACAATTGTATTATAGATATTGACTCTAAAGTTATTCCTTCAGATGGTCTGATGTTAAGACCATACTCAATCAGAGACCAATTTCACTATGAACTAGGTACATATAATTTTGCATTAAAAGCAGTAAAATGTAAAGACTACACAAAGCTTGTGCAAAAGCATTGCAATATTTTGATTTCTGAATACAAATATACGATAGTACATTTTATTTGTATTCATGGTGATTCTATATCACTTAAAAAATTACTTATTAACGAAACTGAAGAAAAAGTACAAATTATGGCTGATGTATTTGGGAAATCCCCTCTTTATTATGCAATTCTAAATAAACAGATAGATTGTTTTGAAATTGTGTTATTGTATTTGATTGATATTGATGAGAAAGATAAATACAAACTAATAAGCAGTTTACACTCAACACGAAATGACTTTTTTTTAATCATAGAAACTTCATCTATAAATATTCCTGAGTATTTATCAAAAATAGTTTTTGAGGCAAGAAATAAGTTGCAAGTACCAATATCAGCAAATCTACCAATTTATTTAATTAAGCAGACATTAAATCCCAGATTCAAAGAATTCGAAGAAGAATACAAAGAAAAATTTAATGGAAATAACAAAATGATTAGTAGCATTTTGAAATATACTGCAATACCATTACCAATTCAACCTTATTCACAAGAAAATATAGAAGCACTTCAAGTTCTATTAAATTGCTCAAATAAAAAAATTTATAACGATCCCCTGATACAATACTTCATAGATCATAATTGGAAATCAGTATATAAATGGGCTGCCACTTATTCAATATTAATATGGTTTCACATAGTGTTTTATGGTTTATCCTTTATTCATAATACCTCACTATATTTTATGATTCCATTCTGGGTAACTTATTGTTTAATATTTATTTGGGAAGCATTACAGATCAGATCTAACTACAAAGAATATTGGTTGAATCCTTGGAATATCGTTGATGCCATGCTATTAATTTTGACACCTGTTTGGATCATTTTTCGAGTTTTGAGAATTGATTTATTGTATACCGATTTGATTCTTGGTTCGCTTTTGATGGTCCGAGGAATAGCTTCATTTAAAATATTCGATGGAACTAGGCACTATATTCGTTTAATCCTCCAGTCATTGAATAATATTAAATACTTTTTGATCATATTCATTTACTCTACCCTCTTTTTCTCATTACTCTTATATATGATTATCTTGAATGATAAAGAGGATGACTCAAACTACTTCGATGTGCTGAAAAAATCATGGGCTCTTAGTGTTGGAGGAGATATTGGAATAGAAAGCCAACATGGAATCATCTTCTTAATCGTGTTTCTGTCGACTATTTTTAATTTGATTCTCATGCTGAATATGCTTATTTCTATACTTGGAGATAGCTACGATCAATTTTCTCTAGATAAAAATATCATTGATTACAGGGAACGAATTTCTCTTGCAGTAGAATTTCAAACTGGTCTATTATGGAAAAAAAAGTTAAATAATTGGTATTTTGTTCACTTTCTTGAAAGCCAATTTGATAAGAGAGAAAAAAATGAAGACTGGCATGGGAGATTAATGTATTCAGAGCTAAGACAAGAGAAAAGAATTGAAGAAATTGGGATTAAGATTGATCAGGTCAATAAAAAGATGAATGAAAAAATTGATGAAAAATTTGATGAGAATAGTAAAAAGATTGATGAGAATACCAAAAGAATTGATGAAAACACCAAAAATATGAATGAAAAAATTGATGAGAACACTAAAAAGATGAATGAAAAAATTGATGATAGCACTAAAAAGATGAATGAAAAATTTGATGAGATAAATTCCCAGCTTTCTAAGTTACTAGAAATCATGAACTCAAAAAATAAATTAGTTTAGTAATCTCTTTCTTTTTAATTTATTTCTTCCTTCGATAATATATTGAATTTTATCAAACAATTTTAACTAGATTTTGAAATTTTTCTTAGCAGTTCAGTTACCAGAACATTAAACCTTGAAAAGAATTCTTAGTAAAACATAATTATTTCGTCAATTAAATGAATAAATGATTAAAAATTCATGATTACTCAATAAATATGTTAATTGTATTTTTTTTTAAATATTAATCTAAACTAACTCTATGCTAATTCTTTATTTTTCGTCCATGAACCTCATCTTAAATTATGCATACATTAAAGATTACTTTAGCAAGAAGCTCAAATAATATTTGAAAAAATAGGCAAGTTTGAATTCTGTGGTTAGAGTATTTTAAGCATACAAAGCTGGTTCATTCAGCTTAAAGTTTCTATAAAATTTAAATAAATCGAAATTTTACATTAATTAAGCTCAAAATGGTTTACAATTGAAAATACAGATTTAAACTCACAATTAGAGCTTATCATAATGCAACCAAATTTTTCTGTATTCATCAACATGAACCCGGATATCAAGGAAGAACTTTTGGATAACTTGAAGGCATTATTTAGACCTGTTGATATGATGGTTTATGATTATGCTATGATTGAGGAAATCATGCTGTACGTATTTGGGTTCACTAAGGCCAGAAACTTGTCAAAGAAAATGGTTGACACTTTTAAACTTACTCTGAACAGCTAAGCTCTCAGGATAACTACGACTAAGGAATGAGAGCTGAACCAGATATGGAGCAAGAGGAACTCTTGTTAAAGGCTTTAAGAGATGTGAATGCTCCGAATTTTTTTAAAGGACTATCAGCCCCTTGGTTGAAAATATTATCAATGACTTGTTTCCATATGTGGAAAAAGTAAATATTAATAGAAAAATTCTTGACCAGGCCCTGATTGGCACTTGCACTAAACTTAAACTCCAACCTGAGACTTCTTTTATTGAAAAGATTTACTAGTTGTATGACACTACCAAGGTCAGGCATGGACTCATTATAGTCGGCCTCACAGGTGATGTCAAGATTTTAAAGCAGATGAATATGAATTTAGTGGAAGTTCGATGGACTCTAGCTGATTATTCTAACCAGCTAGACGGTAAAAATGAAGATTCAAGTGCTTTATGAAAACGAATTTAGTTTAGATGATTAAAAACACTCTAAGGTTAATTCTATAATTTAAATAGAGTTATTGTTTTTGGATAGGAGAAGATTAGTTTATGTATCAAATTTTATTTGATGCTATCCTAGGATATTTTTGTTTTAGTGCTTATTCAGGTATATTTAGATTAGGTTTAAATATTATATAACTAAATAATATGATTAATTAGATTAAAATTTTTCTATTGCAAATTTATCGAAATGAACCGATCTACCGTTTTGGCCAGTTTTTCGAAGCTGTTCTTCATAAAATCTATTTGAAGACATTAAAAACTTATCAAAAACTCTCATGTTTTCAGGAATTCATTACTTTTCTTATAATTTAAACGTATTAATCACAATTTTCAAGTCAAATACTGAGGTAATCCATATAAGAGAGCATCAATTTGCAAACCCTGTTGAAATTTCGCTTTATGTATTATTTGATAAAAATTTTACTGTTTATCGATTGGATAAAGAGATGGATTTAGAGTCCAGTAATCAAATTGGATGAGTTATTATATTAAATTTTCAAAATTGTTAAAAAAATATACTAATATTGGTTTATGATTAAACCAACTATTTATGTTTATTTTAGTATAATTTCTCATGGTTAAAAGGAGTTAAAGGTAAAAATACTATGAAAAATTTTCTAATCCAAAAAACAATAATAATTCTTAAAATATTCTAAGCCTATTTATGCTGCTTATTCTTCAATTGGCACGGCAACCAATGAGGAAACTCTAAACCGTATACGCTTCCACAATTTCCAAAAGTGATTATATCTTGTGATTTGTTGAGGTTTAATGGTGGTTTATGATCATTTTTTTTGGCATTAAGAAATTCTTCCTTAAATTTTTCGATGTTATCTGGATAAACTCCTTTCAGTAAAAAAATTGATTGACTGTAGAAAATAAGTAGCAGCTCCTCTCCAAAGACAAGATTTTCCAATAAACTTCCCCCTTCTTCTGTCTCGCTGATATCAAGATCCTGATTTATTTTTCTATTAATTTCTCCTACTAAATCAAAACAAGCCCTTTGTAAGTAATTTGCAAGCTCATGTAAATAAACACAAAATTTTCCTCCAAGTTTATGATCATCATCAAAGTTTTCTTCTTCAAATAGTTTCAGTGTAATCTGCTGAGTTTTCAATGTAATCCCTGGCAATTTTTCTGGAAAACTCATAAAATAAATATTTGGAGTGACTCTTTCAAGTAGTTTATCTAAAGAAAATTCAGACTTATTAAATCTCTCTAAAACCTCTCTGATAGGTGTCTTAAGTGCAAGTGAAATAAAAGTATTGGAAACCTCGGGTTTAATTTTTTCAAATTTTATTTTTTTATACATATCTCTTAAGAAAAACTTGTAGTAAGATGATCGATATCGAGGATCACTTACTTTTAACATTATTTCACAAATAGTTTGACTTATGTTGGGAGGCAAGTCTTTTAAAAATCTAAAAGCTTTGAGCAAGTTCAAGCCTTTCATTTGAAACTCTGGAAACTTTAATAATTCCTTCAAGCATATTGTTAAGGAAGTTAACATGAAATTTATTGTATAGAGAAATATTGTTTCGAACTCAATATAAATTGGCACAGAAGAGTTTCTATTGAAATTAAAATTGAAGAAACTTTGTTCAATAAATCCAAAATCGATATTTGAGTTTTTTATAACTTGATTGATTTCTAAGATTTCCACATTTCTGAGACTATTTGAATTTCCAGGTAAACTTTCAAAGTTATCAATTTTTTTAATTAGTTTTTTTATTGTTATGTCAAGATTTTCACAAAGATTATCAATTCTAGAGGGATCAATTCGTTGGTTGTAAAGTTGGTTGTTTAGGATAATCAAATTATTTTTTTCTGGAAGGTCAAGAGTTGAGTGATTGATAAGGTCAACCAGTGTTTTTTTGAATCTCTTTGTATATGACATCTTCAAATTATCACATTCTTCATAAGCATTATTTATCAAAAATTTTATATTTCCAGAAACATTATAATTAAGTAATTCGTTCCTGATATACATTAAATTACGTAATAAATGGGATGATTCTTGAAAAAAATCAGAAACAAAAACAAGTTCATATATTTCTGAAAGACAAGCTCCTTCTTTGATTATATCTAAATAATCAATAAATACCTCTGAATCAAGGTCAAACTGAAAAAGTTTATTTTTTATGTATTTCTTGATTTTTTTTAGTTCTTTAATAATCAGATCGTTATTGATATGTCTTTTCAAATGATTTAAGCATTTAAGTTTGATTTGAATGTTCAAAGGTTCGAATTCTGATGATGAATTTTTCAAAATCAATTCTGCTGCAAGGAAAGATTTCAAAGGATGCTTGAGGTCTAAAATCGAATTCGAAACAATAAAATCCTCTTCGGCTAATAAAATTTTAGCTTTAGAAAATTCAGAATCTTTGAGTTCTTTAAAAAAATCGCTTTTGAGAGCTTCGAGACGAGGATATAGACCAGATTCCATATTTATAATCTATCAAATCCATATATATTTAAATATATTTGTAAATCTTCAATTTTTTTATGAGATTATGCGTCTTATAAGTTTATTTCTCACAGTAATAGAATATCGGGCTGGAAACCTGATTTGTTCGGACTTGTCACAATTGATTCAATTTTTCTCTTCATCAACAAATTTTTGATTTTTAAGTATTATAATATGAATTGCCTTGATAAATTTCATCACAAAACGAATTAAACTCTGAAATAATCTTTATATGGAGCTTTTACAAAAGTTTTGTATATTTTGGTTCATATCATGATGGAATCATTAGAAATTCAATTATTTCAATGAGATAGCCTAACAAATGTCACAACTTCGAGGATCAAGTTTACACGCATAAAGGATGCCATAAAGAAATTAAAAGTCTCATCTTGAATTCAAGTCTTAGGATGGTTTATAATATAAAATAAAGCACAAGTTAATTATTTTTCTATTTGAGAACATGAGCCATGTGATAAGTCTTTTTCTGTTACTTAGTTTCGTTCATCCTGATAGTAATTTAAGTAAACGTTGAAACTATCTGCGATCCGTCTAAATTGATTGAAGAGACTCCATAATTATATGATATTTTTTAAAACTTCAAGAAAACACTGAAATAAAAACTTCCAACTGTTTTTAAAGCCTAAAGACTTTTATTTCCTCCTAAATCGATTTAAAAACTGAATAAAACAGTATTTTACTGAGAGACTATTGCTGTAACATTCAAATTAGTTTAAATGCAAGAATTATTCAATAAGATAACCTACTTCAAATTGACACATTTGCGCCCTGAACTAAGAATTAATAAACAGAGGTCAAGTTATAATGTTCGAGCGAAGAAAACACAGACAAATGAGATCCACACTCTCACAAAATCCTTATAAAACCTAATACTGCAGATTGTAAGGTCGTCCTTAAATTAAGCATTCAGGTCCTTGCACTGAAGAAAGATCCCATCAGAATCACAAAGGCTCCAGTTAAAAGGGAGGGTTTGAAGCATATGCCTCCGCTTAGAACTCTCAGCCCCGCAGAGGTGAGGCACTTTTCACAAAAGTCTGAAAAACAGTGATATCAGAGAGTTTCATCCCACTTAGGACAATACCTGTCATGCAGAAAAAATCCAGATAATTGGTTCTTTGCTCTGAGAGCAGCAGGAAGAATCGCTGTAGGTCTTGCAGGAAGGCTGACATATTTTGCATGATTCAGAATCAAGATATACAGAAAGCAAGTGATAAGCATAAAATTTCAATTTTTAAGGTAATCGAATAAAATATTCAAAGTTAATCTCTACAAAATAAATGATCGCTCATTTTAGTACACCATTAAATAATTTCTTCAAGTCGATAAATAATTTTGAATCTTCTTGGACAAAAGAATAAATTCATAAAGTACTAGGTGACTGAGTTATCTTTAAATCTTTGCGGGGACTGTGGTTAAGACTCAATTCTTAGAATTCATGAGATAGACTAATTTATATCAACTTACTTCCAAAAAAGGTTTTCGGGTCTTGGCAACTTTGATTCAATTCAGAAAAATTTAAAACTCAGGTTCATTTGTAAAAAATAGGAAATCATTAAATTTTGTCATAGAGTTTAAGTTTATTCAAGATTTTTGACAAAGTTTGTATTGAGTTCAGAAATCCCAGACAGGTGTATATTTTTGGGGTTATAGAGTTTGAGTGATTTTGAGGAATTTGAAGATTGAGACTCAATCATCAAGAATCCTTAAGCCTCTAAATATTCTAAGCAGATGACTTTCATCACAAAATATCTGATCAACTTTCATAAATCTTTTCTCAACTAAAGTTAATAAAATCTACCCCTAAATAAAGATAAATCAATCACTCTATCCCAATCCATCTCTCCCGCACCCAATATTCCAAATTCTTTCAAGTAATCCTATTCCCTCTTAACTAAGCAGTTTTCAACAATTAACTTACAACCCATGAAATTGTCCGGAATCATTTTCGATGACCATAGCGGAAAAAATTCGATTTCCGTTTTTCTTGAACCTATAAACATAAACATCTATATTGTCGAATTATAAGCATAACAAGAGCCTGTGCCTTGATATTCTTGATGATATTAATAACTCCATGATCCAGCTTCAATGACTGACAACAAGAACCTCATTGCGGCCATCAGGCAAGAAATAATTAGAAAGGTCCAAAAAATTTCCTTTCCTTAACCTTAGTTCAGGACTCTTCCATCTCAGGGCGAAACTCTCTGGAGTTTCGTTTTCTTCGCTAAACATCAGTCTTACAAGCGGGTGTCCTTCCAGTTCCCCGGCGCTTTTTCTTGAGTCTTTCGTGGAAGACAGGAGATGTAGAAGTGAAAAGGGATCAGCTGCGATTAGGTGTGTTTGCAACGGTCCATATCACTGAAAAACTTACCATCATATCACTCACTTTTTGAATGTCTCCTAAGCATTTGCTTATTGGAAACCTAGCTCGGTTACTCTCCACCTTGTTGATCTTGAAGGATTCTTTCCATGTTTTCGATTTTTGACCGCTGAATCATGATCATTGGCCGGCTATGAAAAGTTGCAAGTTCAATATCAAGCTTAAGTTCATAATTTAGACAAGAGCTTAAAGTTTACTCGATATAAGATGCAAATATACTTATCATCATTTTAGGTTCATCAACCATTAGCTTAGAATTCTTTTAACACATCTCGATAACATTTTTAGTAACTAATGATAACAGAATTGTTTTCTGTGAGTCAATATCTAAATGTTGAACTTGAGATTTATAGATTTGGATTAGTTTAAAATATTTCTAAGAAACTTTTAATATACATAAACCTTATGATTTTAAAATAGGTAATTTTACCCCTAATACCAAGAGATAATATCTAAATAATTATGTAAAATTTATATAAATTTAACCAAACTTAAATAAATTAAGCATTAAAATTTCATCCCCTGATGAACTTAGCAACAAACAATTATATTTATAATCTTAATTTAAGTATTCATCGCAAGCTTGATTAGGCTTCTTTTCAAATTTAAAGAAGGTTAATATTCTTATCAATTTAGTCTATGTTTTCTTATATAATTTGGCTAAAATTATGAGTCTTTGAATTTTTTTAGGATTTTATCACATCTGAATACTTATACGTGCATATTTCAGTCTCTGAAATCTTTAAAAGTCAGACTGAGGAAAAAATGCATGCATTGAAAATCCTGTTCATTTCTGAGAAAGCAAAAATGCTGAAAAAAAAAATGAATATTTTGAAAATCCTGTACATTTCTGAAAGAGTCTATCTCTAAAATCTACTATATAATAATAAATATCATGAGAATGTAAAGAGTTTCAAGTAATAGAAATCTCAAGACATCGTTAACCTATAAGATATCGCGAGATCCGTGATGAATATCATCAGATATTGAAATCGGTATATGTGTTATTTGATAATTCAAACCAAGACCGAAATGCATCAATTCGATATACTATTATTGAACCTAAAACGGTAAAGATTTGAAGAAACCAGGTATTTTTATGAATAGTTTTAGAACCTAAATATAGAAGAACTATTATTTTATTAGACAGTTGTGAGTGACTGATCTTTTATAAAAATTTTGTGATTTGGGTATTTTAAAGATTTATTATTTAATTTCTAAGCAAATGTGGACTGGGTTTTTTTTAAAGGCTATAAATATGTCGAGAGAGTTAGATGGCCGCCTAGAAAATATTCAGAAGAATCGCACAAGCAATCAAATTTTTCTAGAGTACTGTGAATCCCAAGACCTCCAAGCTGAAAGTGAAATCGTTCATGATGAAAAGTTACTTCTTGAAGAAAAATATAATTTGATTGAAGGTAAAGATACAATTCCTATGATAGTAAATTTCGAAGGTCATACAGAAAAAAATGATGAACTAGTCGATGAGGATAACTCGAAGTGGATAATGAATGCTTGGGAAAACCATGAACAAAAGATCAAAGGTGACCTATACGAAGAATTCAACAAGAAACCCTTCAAGGAAAAGCAAAAACTTATAGTTTCCACTCTTTTATTTGTAGAAGGCACAAGAGAGTATGACTTAGATTTTATCATTAGCAAAGATGGAAGATACTTATTTAGATGTATTTCATATTTAGGTAAATTTTACCAAGACTGTAATCCAAATGAAGATTGTGAAAATAATTCAGGGAGTATAAAAAACAAAGGAAGTAACATACAACGAAGGTCGTAATCTATAACGAAGCCTGTATCTTACTAAAAAGGCAGTAAACGACAAATTAGATCTATGTAATCGATACTTAGGTAAAAATTATTGAAGTTTGTATCAATTACTAAGTCAACGTTTGGGACCTGAAGACTCATAAATTCGAGAAATTCCAGCCTGGCGAAGTCTATGATGAATATGTAAGCAGATGGACATCTCGATACCCAGAAACAATTTATAAAGGGAAGTTAGCTTGGATAATAGATTAGTAATTTCCATTTTACATAAATTCAAAGGCCTATTACCATTAAAAAATGAAGCTACCATGTTCAAATCGGCTAAGACTTTAGAAGACTCAATCAAAGGGAATCTCAACATCGAAGAAGCGAAGAACTATAGAAGTTGTTAGAACTATTAAACTTACGTTTAGGGTACTTTAGATGATATCAAAAAAAGCAAGACAAAAATCTTAGTTTTTCAAGAAGATGTGAGAAAAAACTTTAAACAAATGAAGAAATCACATTAACATCACTCTTCTCAAAGTAAATCCATATCAAATCAAATTCTGATTTCAAAAGCAAGTAAAATATAAAAATAATTTTGGTATATAAATGAATTTAGTGGTCTATCATAAATATCAGAGCATCTGGAAAGCTTTCAAACCGAACGGCCAACTTCCACTTATCGAAGATTATTTTTGCATAAATAATTTCATCAGTGCAAGTCTTGCCATACTAAAAGCTCAGGGTTTTTCCTCAGAGCCTGATGGAAAATTTTTATTTGATGATCGAGTTCGAAGTGTTTTAAAGCATGTGAGTTTCTTTTCATTTTATCTAAACTCCAATTTATATGTCCCATTTATCCTGGACAACTGTCAAGAGTTGCAGGTCTCATCAAAAGATGAAGAAATATTGAACGAAAAATGGAAAAATAGTAAAGATTTTCAATACGAGCCATTCAAAGCTTTCGACTTACACCCTAACCCTGATTTTTTGCTTTTCAATTGTTTGGATCTTACTCCTGGAGTATGTGATGCACTATTCACTGGTTTTTTTGTTGAAGGTGTTGAAAAATGGAATCATTATTTTGTCCCGTTAGGACAATTTCCTGATATTCAAGCTTTGAATTCAGCTAAAGGAATTATCATCACTGGGTCAACTCACTGCTCTTATGACCTCAGCCAAGACTGGAAACTTCAGCTTTTAGAGATTTTAAAAAAGTTTTCTATTCTTGATAAGAAAATTGTTGGGATTTGCTTTGGACATCAAATGATTGCCAAAGCTTTTGGAGGAGAAACACGAAGTAATCCTTCTGGTGAATATGTTTATGGATTTGAAGTAATCAATGGTATCAGAAAGTTTTCAATCATGGAGTCGCATGGTGATTGTGTTTCAGTCATTCCTGAAGGGTTTAGAAAAATTTATGATTCGATTAGTTGTGATGTTGAAGGAATGGAATTCAATGGAAAAATGTTGAGTTTTCAGGGACATCCTGAATATAGCTTAGAGTTTGTTAAAAAGTTTCATTTGATACAATATAAGGAAGAAATTCCTGATGAACTTTTTGACCGTATTATGAATTTACCTGATAACAACTTTGACTCATTGAAAATTGTTCAAGAAATCAACAATTATCTTAGAGAGAGGGCTAATATCTTTTCAACAGAAACACCCTTAGTTTAGAATCTTATTAAATCTAAAAGTTAAAAAATAAGTATTCTCTATTTTATAAATTCTCATTTTAATATTCTATAAAGTAATATCTAGGGAAATCATAAAGTGTTTTAATCTATCAAGTTTTATATTAAACAATAACAAATTCATCAATAAAAACTTTATTCTTATTAATAATTCAAGATTACGTACGGCTGTGACATATAAAGCAATTTTCTGTAGTGGAGACTCATGAACTGTAAGATAAAATATATGAATCAGCTTAAAAAATTATTTTTGTTATTTACAGTATGGCTTCAGAGAAAAATCCTCTACTTTTACAACACCAATAAGTACTGACGGTCAATTTTTTTCAAAGTTTCTTCCTACCATAACTTTATAAAAAATGAGCAAGAAATTACTTTTTTAAAAGAAAAAAGAATGGAAATATATTTATTCGAATCAAGTAAAGCAAGAGAAAAGTTATTTCCTTATAGATATCGCCAACATCTTAAGCAAAACATTAACTGTTAAGAAGAGGATAAATAGAATCTAAAGGAAAAGAAGTGAATAGGTCAGTGGAACTGTACAAGTCACTTTTATCTGAAATCAAAGCTATGAGCTTAATATCTAGAAAATTGGAATGGTTGTAGTTATCATTGCAATAACTGTAATAAATGTTTGAAAGATATCAAACAAGGAATATAGGTGCTGAATTATAAAAAATTAATACCAGAAATTCAAATTGATAAAGTAATTTCTATTTTCGAGTTAATTATTCCTGAAATTATTGTTAACTTAAAGATTCATAAATATATATTATGTCAATACTCAAAGAATATTATAAACCTATGTATATCAAAGGAATATGAAATACTTAAAATCATCTCATTAACATTTAAAAGTATTTTAACATGAGTGTTACCTTAAAAAGAACTGTTAATTCATTTATAAATACTACTTTTTCAGATTAAATATAAACAATCACCATTAAATTGAACTAAACTAATGCAATCTATAAGTATATTTCGCAAGAGCTAGTTAAAATAATAAATTTTCTCTTTTATGATTAAAAAGAATAGGATATTTAATATATGATTTAAAGATATAATCACATAAAAGATGGTATTTAAAAACGCTAATAATTTTTTAAATTTTTATAAATGAATCCAAGTAATCTACCTCAAAACAACAACTGAATATTAATTATTAAATGCTGGTTTTTGTTATTCAATAAATTCTTATGATCGAAAAATTAGTTTTAAAATGAAGTTTTCACCTAATAAAATGTTAATTATATGAATTTTTCCTATTGTAATTGAAACCTTGATGTAAAATTTTTTTAAATATTAATAGCTAATATCACCTATACTCTTTCTAAATAATGCCGCTATGCTAATTTGAAATTAAATTAAGTGGATAATTTAATTTCAGACCACAACCATTAAAATAACTTAAAATATTAAATACAAATTTTCAAAAAGTTATATTTGAGAGTATATAGTGAATGAAATTAGATGATTGGATTATTAATTCACAATTTTCTTCAAACAATATTTTATTTATATGTATATTTTCTGAATAATATTCTACCTGTTTTAAATTTTGACTGACTTCTGCGATTACATATTATACATTTGGAGATGATCTTCGATATTAATCTCAATAAATAGCAACTGTAATCCAAAACTTCCTGAGATTAGATAATATTAATATTTACTTGTATAGAAAATTATTGAAAATATATTAAATCTAAATATTTCTGACTTAAAAATTCAGGAATCTATTCAGTAAGTTATCGAAGTTATATATAATTCTTCTCCAATTCACGCTCAATAATTAAGATTGAATAGATTTTATTCACTCAAGGTCTTATTTGAAATTGTATTTAATGATCCTTTTATTGTATCAGTACAATTTATTTAGTATGGTCAAATAATAAAGGAATAATTTTATATTTAATTTTCATATCTGTACTGATCTAAATCAATATAAGTTACTAAGTAGTTATTATAATAATGATTGTTTGTTAGTATGTTCAATAAATTAATTTATCAATCTATCTTCTTTTTAAGTTTGATAGTTATAAGATAGCATTCTCTTCTTTATCCTTTCGACATCTCTTAACAACTGCGGATCTACTTTCTATATAAGATATATTTGGATTTTCAATATCTACTTGAATACCATCTTCTGCACTGAGTCTAAAAAATTATGAATCTAATTCAATTTGACTACTAAATAAGAAACGATTGATACATAGATTTAAATATCAACAAAGAATTTCAGTTACCAAAATGAAATAAGATTGTCAATTCTCATAAAAATAAAAATGGTTTATAACTTAATTGTACAGAAATTTCATATTTAATTCCTTAGAAATAACTAAATGCTATATTAACTTCCTTGAAAATTCCAATAATATTCAACCTAAAAACTAAAATCTATAATCTTAACTATGCAAATCCACTTTTCATGCCTACATTTTGGGCATGATCATTATATCTCTTGGTAACTTCTCTATATTCCTGGCAAGCAGCGCACGTAGAACAACACCATGAAATGAGAAAGTCTGATACTTGGGATTCTTGCATACCTAGATTTGTCCTAATATTAGATCTATTGATGCACATTCCAATGCCGAAGCATGGAAGGTATATAGCTGTGCACAGAGGCAGAACCCATGACTCGTTTGGTTTTGATTTTGAAACAGCACATGCTTGTAAGCACCAAGGATATAATAACCCAATGCAGCATATTCCACAATCGTCAAAACACCCAAAAAGACTTTCATAAAAGTCTGACATATTTATATATGAAATAATTTCGCCAGTTATAAAGTTCTTTTATTGAAGTTTTATGAAATAACAATGTAAGCCAAATCTAAAAATATAGACATTATAATGGCTTTATATATGAAAACTATCTTGTGTAAAAATGAACTCTAAGGAATGCTTTGAGAAACTACTTAATTATTTAAGGAACAAAATTAAATCAATAATATTTAGGGAATATTTAAAATCAAGTATTTGACTATTTTCAAAGAAATTATCTATTTTTATATTTTGAATTGTAAGTACAATACCAATCAATAGATAATTCAAGATTTTTTGACTTAGAGATATATCTAATCACAGTGTTAAGATGAAGTTTTGAATATAAGATAAAAATATATAATCTTATATATTTTTACCCTTAAACAAATTTATCGTATTATTCCATAGTAAAATTTACTAAAGTTTTAGATAGCTGTTCGTTTTAATATTTTTTCTGAAACTCTAGAGTATTTCATATAGGCTAGTTTATGGATACTTTGAAAGAATGTACTCTTTGACTCTTGATACTCAAAATAACTTTGGCTTTAGCTATTTTTCTATTATTTGATTCTGAACTTTAGCATCTCTGCCCTTTAATATGCTTTTGATGAATTTAAGTTTAAAAGTATTAGAATTTCAAAGAAATGACAAGACACTTAATAGAAGTTAATCAATTTCTGTTTATAAAAGCTAAAAATGAATTAGGGATTTTTATTTGAATACTTTTGGTGAATAGAAAACTAGTTTATTATAAGAGTTAAGTTTTCATTCGTATAAGAATGAAGAAACTGGAATATTAGAGTCAAAGTTGGGATAAGACTAAAGCTTAAGCATCTTGGGTGAGCTGAGCCAAGTAAATAACAGAATAGACGAATTATCTATGAAGTTTGGCCGAAACATTCAAATAATTGAAGGAAAACTATGAATTATTTTAAATTTTTTGCAACTTTTATGATCACATAGTTGTAAAACACTTAAAATAGCTTGATCATTAAATTTCCAAATACCACTTGTTTAGAACATTATGCTTGCCATTTAACTTCAAGTATATAAATTACCTAAGAATATATTGATTAAAAGAATCAATAGGGATGCTATAAAAATAAATAGTTACAAAACAGATTGATCTAGTTGTCTTTAAATTTTTATATCACAAAAAAACTATTAATTAGTAACTAATTAAGCAGTCTACAGCTGAACCATTTTCATAAAGTAAAACTTGAATTATTTACAATCTTAAATCAAAAAAAGTTTTTTGTAAATTTGCTTTAAGATTAAAAATTCTAAAAACTTAAAGATATCTATCACTTATTCAAAGATAAAATGTATTTGATAAAGAATGCTCCCAAACCTTTATGATAATTCTACACTTAAGCTCATAAAATCATCCCATAATTAAACTATTAAGATAGTCTATAATAAAGAAAATGCTAAGATTTGCTTGTTTAATTACAGTTTATCCAATTCTTAGCTTTCTTTTCCTCACTAATCAAGAAATCTTTTTCTGGAAACTAAATCATTCCCTAAAAAACCCAAATCAAGACTACACTCTTCTAACCCCGAAGCATTCTCCAGAAAAGTCTTACGAAGAAGTAATTCTCCTTCCAAATGAAAATCATCCTTACAATTTCACCTCTCTTCAAATAGACGAAACAAGCGACTTAAACCTTTCAAAGTATTCCTGCGCTCCAGAGTCTTTCGGTTACTCAGTCTCAGAGGGCAAATTAGTATTTCCAGACTTTGAATATCCAGCCTGCTCAACAATAACAGGAATCTCAGATTCCTTACTATCCCTAAACCGAACTTCAAACACAATATCAATGAACTGCCCAGAAGATAAGTCCGGATATTATTTTCAAGGACCTCTTCACAGAAAAAATTTAATGTTAAAGCCTTCAGTAAAGGACTTTAAATTACTGAAATATCAACTAAAACCTGTCAAACCTTCCAGCTTTGGACTTGGCTTCTGCTCGAATAAAAGTTTTCCAAGACTGGATCCTTCAGATGATGAAGATTTTAAACTATACGATATTGATCCAAAGGAAATCCAACATGCGGACATGGCTCCGATTTTTGATCAGCAGTTATTTGATAGAAATTTGAAGACCTTAAATGGAACTAAACCTAAAATAATTTTTTTATTGACTCTCGATTCTCTTTCAAGACGTCATTTTTACAGGAAACTTCCTAAAATCGTCAAGTTTTTAAATGAAAGTCAAGACTTGCTTCCTCATATGGCTGTTTATGATTTTTTAATGCATAGTACTTTTGGAGATGACTCAGTTCATAACCAGATCCCAATTTTTGGAGGAGTTGATTATATGAACAAGCTTCATGGAAAAGAAGGAAAAGACTTGCTAGGAAAGAACGCTATTTGGTCTGACCTGAAGAAAAAAGGTTTCTTGACGTTTATGGGATTTGATGACTGTGATAAATGGTTTCCTAGGATTCTTGGTGAAGACCTCAACATTGACTACGCAATTCGCCAGTTTTATTGTCTTGTTGATGTTTATGGAGGGGTCAAAACGGAGAAGGTCAATGTTGAGCAAAGATGCCTTGGCCCTCATCAAACTCATGTTTACATGTTGAACTATACTTTAAGACTTGTTGAGATGTATAAAGAAACTAATATGTGGATTTATCTTCATCTCAATGCAGGACATGAACGTACTGGTCAACATGCTGCTACTTTAGACTCAGATATCACGAGTTTTCTTCAGGATTTCTTCGAAATGACGAAAAATTTTACTGAAGTTTTTCTATTTCTTCATGCGGATCATGGAATGAGATATGGTGACTGGTACAATTCGCTTGATGCTTATAAAGAAACTACTTTGCCTTCAATGTTTGTGATTTCTGATAAAAGTCTTTTGGATCAATTTCCTTTTTCTTATCATGCTCTTGAAGAAAACAGAAAAAGGTTCACTTCAAAGCCGGATATTAGAAAAACTATTCTTTCATTAGTTGGCATTCAAGAGAATAATAGGAAAAGTATTGATTGGCTCAGTGAAATCGCGAATTATTCTAGGAATTGCGAAGATCTTAAGTCAGATATGCTTTTTTGTCCATGTTCTAACTTTTATTTATTGAAAAATTATAGAAAAATCATTAAAAACGTCTTAAAAATCATTCGCCAGAGGACTGAAGAAGAAGTTAACAAGTTATCTTATAACTTTCCTTTACATCCTCAAGGGAAGTACTGTGATAGGGTTAAGTTGGACCGACTGGATAACGTTTACCATTTGTCAGTCAATAAAACGCATGAAATCTTTAAAATTGAATTTGGGACTAATTCATATAAGCAGTTAAAACTTCAAGTGAATGTTTTGATTAGCTTGAAAGGGTTTTATGTTCAAGGCAATTATAATAGGTTCCCGACTTTTGATATCGTAGCCAAGAGAAAAAATTACAAAGCGACAGTAAGGCTTATTTAGATCATGTCTATGGGCAGGCTGGATAAGTATGGAGGTCCTTGTCAGTCAATAGCAGAGTCACATGGTGTTCCTCCAGAATTTTGTGTTAGAACAAACTGCAAGTCAAATTATTTCAGATAATAATTTAGGATTAGTTATCAAATTGAAATTATAATTTTTTAAGGTAATTTATTTATTGTTCATTATGCTTTTTGTAGTTAATCTATATTAACATACTGCTTTAAAATAGAATAAAAGATTATTTTTTCCATCTCAAATCATTTTTTAGCTTGAAATATTTTAAATTTGAGATAGGAGGAATAAAGCTGGTTAAAATTTTATTTTTTAAGTGGTATTGGCACACTGAATATCTATATAAATAAATATTTAGAGAATTTTTTTTTGTTTATAAGGCTGAGGAGATTAGGAAAGTTAAAATATCGAGATAAATAATGATTCCATTTTAATTATTATTTAGTATGAATATATCATAATTTCAATATTTGAAGATGGGTAACATCATTCAATAATTGATCAAACGAAATAACGTTAAAAAGGGATTATCATAGACTTGAAGCCTAGATTTTTATCAAATAATGATAATTTATATTAACCAGTGAAATTAACTACATGATTTCAAATCTCTATTGAAATTTATTATGTGAGAAAAGCCACAAAGTAAGACTTAAAAGATATTTAATTTAAAAGAAACAAACTGATACACCATCAAGAATATTAAATAAATTCTAAGAAAAGGATGATTTTAAATCAATGTACACATTACGGAGCCTTTTTTCTATCACCATAAACCCAATGAAAATAATTTTACTATGATATAATGATAAATTATTCTTTTCATATAAAAAATACCCCAATCATAAGTCTATAAAAAATAATTTAATAACTACCTCCTAATCCTGCTTTCATAGCCCTATTATTGGCATGTTCAGTAAATCTCTTTGTGGATTCTCTGTATTCCTGACATGAAGTGCAGAAACAACAATATAGCGAAAGGCAAAAGTCTTCAACAGGAGATGACTCCATTCCTAAGTTTCCCCTGATAGTAGATCTATTGATGCAAAATCCTATATTACAAGGGGAAATGCATACGTTGATGATAAGTGGAATGACCCAGCTATGGCCTGGATTTGATTTTGAAACAGCAAAAGCTTGAATAATGCAAGGACAAAAACAGCCAATGCAACATGATCCACAGTCATCAAAACATCCACAGAGATTTTCATAAAAGCCTGGCATTTATTATAAAAATATAATTCGCCAATATTTATGATTTCAGAATACGATTTCTAAATATCAAAAAGAAATGATATCTTTATTATAAGATATTTCCAATCAACCACAGTTGGATGTTTTGAATATTTGAAATGAATATAATTAAAATATTTTCATATACTTTGGCTTGGAAACAATAAAAAGATAATTGATAAGCTTTTGTAATGATTTAAGTCAATAGAACATTGTTTAAACATATCAAACTCATAATATTATCCTAATAATTACCTTATAAAACTTATCAAATCATTTATGAAAGAAGAGTTTCTAGATGTAAATTTATTAAACTTTATATGTGAATGAGAGTGAATGAACCTTTTTACAATCCCTCTTTTATCATCTTCGCACTTCCTGGCCTTAGAAATTTATTGATTCTAAGAGCCTCCGCAGAAGTTCCAGGTCTCGAAGCTTTTCTCGACGAAGTAATTTCCTGAACTTCTAAAGTATTAAAAGAAGATACCCTAGGAATCCTTCTAGCATTTTCAGACAATTTTTCAGACAAGTACTTTTTGAACATAAACTCTTGAACATGTTTAGTCGCTGAGTAATGCGACCTAGCCGACTGTATTCTAAGCAAGAGTCGATTATTTTCTCCATCAATTTTCACAATTTCCTCAAATTTTGCCCTACTTAAATTCCTTGGCTTGTTATTGTAAACTTTTCCAGCATTTCTAAGAGAACCTTTAACCTTTTCAAGTTTATCAAGTAAAATCTGATTATTATGATGAATATCAGCTAAATTTTTAGTTTCCTCTAGTTTTTTCTTTCCTTTGACTTTAAGATGAAGCATAGGTTTTGGCGGTTTGTTATTAACTCTCGCCTTGATCTTGAGTAATTTCTGTTTATGAATCCAATGCTCAGCAATAGCATCTCTTTCCGCGACTTCTTTACACCCTGCAATAGTATTCCACATAATTTTTATAATTAAACTCATTACTTTCCCCTCCTCTTTGCTCTGAGCAGTTCGATTTCCTTTAAAAGTTCTTCAAGTTCAACTTTAAACTCTTGAATTTCATTATTTTTCTTTTGGATGATTCTTTGCATTTGAATTTTCTCGTTTTCAGATTTTTTCTTCAGTTCAATTATTTCTTGGTCGTTTTTGTAGGACATGCCGTTCATCATGTTTCTCATTTCTTGCTCTCGTCGGTAGTGGTTATCTTCTATTATCTCGATTTTACGTTGAAGGGCGAGGTACTCGCTTGCCCCGACGTTGATGGATTGCTTGTTGATGTGATTTTCGAGTCTTATCTTGTCAAGTTTTAGTTTTTCGTTATCGGATGTGACGGAAGTCAGCTTGGACTTCACCATTTCTAGTTCTTCTTCTATTGTTTTTAGTTTTAGATTGAGGGTGTAGTCCGAGTTTAAGTTTACTTTCGCTTCTGAATTGTTTCTGAGATGCATTTCTAGTTCAGCGATTCTTTTGTTTGCTTTGATTAGGAGGAAACTTGAGTCTCTTTCGGATAGTTGCTTGTATTCTGGGAATGATTCGGTTGGTTTCGCCTGCCAGGCCTGTTTTGGGACTCTTTTAATAAAACCCAAGAAGACTTTGGCATTAATTTGCCCAACATTCGCTTTATCAAGTTCTTTAACAAGTACATGACACTCTTCCCTAGTAAGAGGAAGTTTATGCTCAAGTACTTTAATCCTAAAGTTCCTTTTAGAAATAGCAAGACTTCCCGAAAACAACTGTTCAGTAAGCATATCAAAATCAATTCCTTCCTTTTCCACATAATTCTCAATTTTCTCTAAAATTCCTTCAACAATCCAAGGAACAAGTGACTTTTCAACAAAGCTACAATGATTTCCCCTAGCCGATACTTTTTCTTTATTTTCCCACAAATAAGTTCTAAGCCTTTCTTCCCACTGATTAATATTAATCTCCTTGACATCCTTCAAGAACTGGTCAATATTAATTTTTCCTCCAGGTCCAGAGACCCTTCTAAGCATATTCCTAAGACTGATAGTATTAAGCTCTGGAATATTCGCACTAAGAATCTCTTGAACCTGAGACAATGCAAGCCAACCGCCTCCAATTCTATTAAGATACCCGATGCCATTCTTGATCTTTCCAAGTACTTCAAGACTTTCAATATTTTCATTTTCTTCTTGTTCCTGGTCATTATCAGAGAAGTCCGACCAGTACTCTTCTTCAAGTTCTGAAGTGACTTCAGGCTGGCCTTGCCAGGCAAGGTTGAGTTCTTCAGTTAAAATTAATGTCAGTTCTGAATGGACCTTTTCTAAAGAATTCCAGTTGGGGATGCCCTTTAGAAGGGAAAACATTGAAAGGGTCTTGTCGAGGATTCGGTCGAAAGCGTTCAAGTTGCTGAACTCGGGAGATGAACTTGTTGATTCAAGCAGTTCGATTAACTTGCTTGAGATTTGGATGAGTTCTTTTGAGTTTTTTTGGGTTATCTGGGATTTTAAGTATCCTACTTCTTGGCAGATCTGGCACCAGACTGAACCTGAATAGGAGGACATGAAGGGGAAAAGGTTGAAAGTAATGGGAATTCGATGTTTTTCCATGTTTTTGATGACTCTTTCGTAGTTTAGCGCTTGTTCTCTTAGGTGTTTTAGTTCTTCTGTGCTGTCTGGCTTTATCGAGCTTAGTTTAGAGATGTAGTAGTTTTTTTCTTCTAGTTGCTTTTCTAGGTCTTTTATCTTCTCGAGAAGACCTCCGTCTGCTGCTTTTGGATGGGTTTTTGTGATGTTTTTTCCACCTTTCTTGACTGATGGGATGATGGATTTCTTGTCTTTTAGTTTTTCTTCTAGCTCGGAAACTTTTTTTGATAGGAAGTTGACTTGGTCTGAAGACTCAGGCTTGACTGCTTTGATAAGTGTTGAAATAGGCTCCTTTTGTTTGAGAGCCTCTTCCAAAGACCTGATATGATCT
This sequence comes from Stentor roeselii, assembly GCA_006503475.1. Lineage (NCBI taxonomy): Eukaryota > Ciliophora > Heterotrichea > Heterotrichida > Stentoridae > Stentor > Stentor roeselii. Next base: position 237,869 of record RSEH01000003.1, on the reverse strand, counting down.
TCCAAGATCTTCACTCTACTATTATCAGGTCTATTTTGACTAAGAAAAGCAATTTTATCATTCAAGATAATCGCTTCCCTTTCAAATCTTTCAATAATTTCCTTTTTTTCCTGTTCAAACTTATCTTCTGCAGCCTTTTCAACTCCAAAAGCCTGAGATCTCTGCATACTAGTTAAAAGATATTCACTTTCAAACTTAACTTTCCTAAGATTTTCAATCTGTTCACAGTACTCAAGTTCCTTTTCTCTATAAAACCTTTCTTTTTCCATCAATTCTCTTGTTAAACGTGCGACATTATCCTTCAAATTCAAATATTCTTCTTTATTAATAACAGTTCCTCCAGCAAGTTCATTAATACTTCCAAGATCCGAAATATTTTCCTTTATAAGGACCCCTCCATGATCTCTAATCAAGTTGCTTTTAAGTAAATCAACTTTTTTTGCCTCATGATGCATTTTTAACTGTTCATCCTTTATTTGCATTTTAAGTTTTCTGACTTCCTGAGTGAGTTTTTCATTTTCTCTCTGAAAGCCAGCGATGAGTTGGTCTTGCATTGAAAGTTCTTTTCGGAGTTGGTCATTTGGAGATTCTTTTACTTTTTCAATGATTTCACTTGAAGGTTCTTTATTCGTGAGAAGAATGATTTGATGTTCCAAGTCCTTGATTTTTTCTTCATTGTCTCGAAAGCTGAAGACTTTTGTTCTCAGTTCTCGATTTTCTCCTTCAAGTTTCGCGAGGTCAGTCTTAGTCCTGGTTAATTCCATTTCCAAATCATTTCTTCTTCTTAAAAAGTCTTCTTTGTCTAGTTCAAACTGACGAGTCATCTCTTTGATCAGCCTTTCACTGGTGCGTGATTCAGTAAGTTTAATCCTTTCCTCTACAAGTTTTTCCTTTTTTTCTAATTCAACTTTCAATAAATTATTTTCTCCTTCCAAGTCTCTTGCCCGGGCTTCATTAAAATCGACTTGTTTGATAAGTTCTTCAGTTTCTATTTTATAAATTTCTATTTTATGAAAAGCTTCTCTCAGCTGAGTTTTCGCTTTTTCTAAAGCTTCATATTCAACTTTTGCGAAATTTGCTTGTTTATCTCTTTTTTCATAGTAAAATAACTGTTCTTGCTTTGATTCCAATTCTGACTCGAGGTTCGCGACGAGTCTTCTCAAGTCGACAAGTTCGATTTCCAGTTCTCTTTCACGAGTTTTAAGAAAATCATTCGTTGTTTGAGGTCTAACAAGTGGTTTCGCCAGATTTGTCTGAGGTGTGCGAATAACTCGACTTTCGTCTTCATTTTCAACTTCATTGATTTTAAAAATCGTTTCTCCGACTTTTTCTGGACGTTGGAAACGATTTTCTGTGGGTCTTGGAAGGCCTGGGTGAGAATCTTGGAGTTGTTGAGATTCGTACTCGTCGAACTTGTCAGAGTAGATATCTGATTGGTTTTCCGTGTATTTATTTGATATGTTGTCTGGGAAGCGGTTGGAGTGGCTTTCGGCGTATTCTGATTGATTTTCAGTGTATTTTTCGGTCTGGTTCTCTGTGATGTGCTCAGAGTCGTAGTTGTTTTCGGTGAAGTTTTCAGTGTTTTCTGAAGGTTCTGAAGAGGTCTTGTCGGTTTTCTGTAGTTTTGAAACTTTACCGAATTTGTTTAGCTCTTGAGGCTTGAATGAAAAGTTTTCAGAGAATTTTTCTCTTAGGTCTTTTTTTTCTATGTTGGATTGGATCAGTGAGGTGGAAGAGGCTTGGTTTGAAGTTTCAGAAGAGTTTTTTTTGTAGTTGGAGCTTTTTTCTGTCATTTTCTGGTTTGAACTTTCTGAGTCATTTGAGGGTTTTTTATATTCACTTCCTATTTCGCTGCTGTTGAACATGCTACTGCTCAAAGGGGATATATTTCCGAGTTTTTCCTTTTGTTTGAAAAAACCTTTTTCGTTTTTACCTGATTTTGAATCTTTAACAGGAACATCGAATTTTTTATTAAGATTGATAGGCGGCTGTCTCGGTTTCAAGTCTTCAGAAGAGTCATCATCATAGTCTTCAGAATTTTCAGACAATAAATAATTATTTTTGTTTTTTTTATCCAGTTCTGAACTTTCTGAGTTAAAACTATCACTTGAGCTAGGTTTTCCCAGATTTTTCATCATTTTTTTGAATTCGTTATTTCCTTTCTTTCCTACTTTGGCCTTGGGAAGAGATTCAGAAGAACTGTACTCGAATTTCGCTTTTGCACCTTTTTTCCCTCGCTTCGGAAGGGACTCTGAAGAAGAGTCTTCGAAAATGTTTCGGCCTTTGGACTGGACACCTTTTTTTGCAGGGGCAGGCTTTTTTTTCATGTCTTCTTTCGTTGGCGCCTTGATGTTATCGAAGTCGAAGTCATAGTTGTATGGGTCAACCACTTTTTGATGGCCTGGACGATTGTTGCCCTTGGATATCGGCATGTTTATCGAAGAACTTTCACTTCCAGACATGTAGTCATTTGAGTCTTCGTCTGAATCGGAATTGCTGAAGTTGTACATTCAAATTATTATTTTACCATTAGTAGGAAACTTTTAAAGTCTTTTAGGGTTTCTTGGATTTGGAAGAACTTTGTGATATTTTAAGATAAATAAGAGAGTTTTTTTATGTGGAAAGACTTTTTATGAGGAAAGACTTTTTATGAGGAAAGACTTTTTTATGAGGAAAGACTTTTTTATGAGGAAAGACTTTTTATGTGAAAAGACTTTTTTAAGACTTTTTTATTTGGAAAGAGTTTTTTATGCAAAAAAATTTTTTTATGAGAAAAGACTTATGAGAAAAGACTTTTTATGCAAAAAGAGTTTTCTTTATTTTCTGATGAATTTTAGTTTTTATCATATGACTACAACTATTACAAATCAGCAGGTATCTGATTTTAAAGTATTTTTGAAGAAGTTGAACTCTCATACAAGGATAAACAAGCTTTATTGTATATCATTAAGAAAAGAAGCATTTAAATTATTATTTTACCATCTAAAAGTGCTTTTTCCAGTTAAACTTTAAGCTTTTTCGAGGATTTACATAGTCATCTGGAAAGTTTTCCTATATATGTGTTACGTTAAGATATCTCGCCAAGGGTATTTGTTTTTGGTTTTTTACCTGCTTTGATTTTTGTGAGATTGTTGGCTTGTGTGCAGGGATCACTTCAAATTTCATCAGTTTTTCCCAATCAATTGAATCCAACCATCGCGAAAAGCGAAGGTTTTCAAGATTAAGTCTTTCTTTTGAGTTTTTTCTGAGAAGTTCACTTATCACTTCTTTTCCTCTGACGAATTTTGTCTCACTAGGAAATTTCAGCTCGCCTTGAGTTTTTTCAAATATTTGGACAGGGTCATCTCCATCAGTAATATTAAATGGATAAGAATCATAAAGCATCAAGTAAATCAAAATTCCCAAACTCCACAAATCCGCAGATCGAGTATAAGGTTTTCCCAGATGCACTTCAGGTGCTAGAAACAACGGATCTCCAATGATAGTAGATGTCCTCCCCCTAATAATCTTAGCAGTGCTAAGATCATCAATAATAGGATATCCATTAGAGCTGATCCGAATAGTATTCGGACTAATCCCTCTGAAAATAATATCCTTATCATGAAACGACTTGAGAAGTATATACAAGCAAGCAGCAATAAACTTTGCATAGTCCTCCCCAGGTCTTCTACTCAAAATAGTAGAAAGTGGTACAGACTCATCAAATTCATAAACAAGATAAACATATTTATCATCACAGAATGATTTTAACAAGTTGATTATATATCTACTTTCCATCATAAGCAAAATAGTCTTTTCTTGCACAAGTGTATTAAACTTCTGCTCATTTTCATAGTAATTCTTTTTAATAACTGTACACGTTGCAAAGATATCAGGATTGCTGATTTTACAATGAAAGTACAACTTATGATTATTCTGCGAAATCATTTTAATCATCATCACATGATTAAGGCTGAAATTACATAAAAAAGTTTGTTTTCGTTTAAGAACTTTCCAAGTGGTATCATCAATCAAGTCCTGAATATCCGAGGTATCAATAACAACGAACACAGAAGGACTAAGTGTGCGGGCAGTGTTAGTCCTAAGAGGTTCATCAATGCACTTATCTCCAAAGATATCATATTTTCCCATGACTCTGATAGTTTTTCCATTATGAGTAATCTCAACACTTCCCTTCTTAATGATAAACATGCTGAGAGCCTCGTCATTATATCGATAAACGACTTCATTTTTATCATATTCCTGGAGCCTTGAATGAGAAGCGATGTACCTCAAGTCATTCGGACTTTTACCAGCGAACATGTCGACCCTGCTCAACAGCATCATGACCTTCACTTCATACTTCAACTTAGACCAAGGCGCTTTATAGATTTTTTCAAATTCCATCTTTTTCAATATTCCTAAAACGACTTCACTTCCAGCAACAAGCTGATCCTCATTCTTAATCATTTTCATTTTAAAGCCAAAAACTTCAAAATGAGAAAAGTTGATTTCTTTCCCCACTAAAGACCCAACACATAAAACAAAAATATTTTCCTCTAACTCGCTTTTATCTATCGCGACTTCCATGGGCTTTATTGACTTCCACTCCATTTTATCAATAATTTGCATGATCATCGCATCACCGAGTTTTCTTGTGAAATAATCCGAGTTTAAAGAGTTCTTCGCCTGAGCGCGATAAACAGTTTCTTTAAAGTTCTCGCCGATGATTCTGATGATGTCCTCGCGAGAAATACTTAACAAAGAAGTGTCCCCATCAGAGTAAACAGTGATATTTCTAATCAAGTTATCCCCGATCACGACATTTTCCCCGAACATCTCACCTTTACTGATGCGGTACTTTTCAACTGAGTTGATTTTAGCCACCGCGTTTCCTGACTTGACGACGTACATTAAAAGGCCTTTGTCGCCTTCACAGATGATTCTTTTGTTGTGGTCGAAGTCGTGTTGGACTAAAGATTCTGTGAGTTCTACAAGTTTTTCTTCGGATAAGAAGGAAAAAATGCTTAGGTTGCTGATGAAGTTTTTGTTTACTTCGAAGTTCTTTTTGTTGATCACTCGAACTGCTGCTAGGAATTGTTCTCTTCCCATGCCCCATAAGTAGGTCTGAATGGCTGTTGTTAGAGTTGCTCGGCGTTCTGCACTTGTAAGAAGAGCCATTTCGCCGAAGGTCTCACCGGGTTTTAACTCGTTTTTTAATTTTCCATTGATTTGGACTTTTACTAGACCTTTCTCGATTATGTAAAACTTCTTTCCTATTGAACCTTGAGCGAATATTACTTCGTTAGCTGGCACTTCGTAGTACTTCAGCTTTGAGTACATCATCTCCATGTCTTCTACTGAAAGACCTTTGAAAAGGTACTGACCCTTCAAGGCTTCCTCGATCAAAGCCTTCGATTGACCTCCAGGAATACGATTAATAACTATCGCTGATTCTATTTCTGGAATAGAGTCATCTGGGTCCTCTTGTATGATTGTGCTTGTAAGTTCTTTTTTGGACTTGGAAACTGAGATGCATTTTCCCATTTTAATAAAGACAATAGAAACTATTCAAAAGTCTAAAATTCTAAATCATTTTGATCTATTTAAATCTTAAATGATCGAAGTGCTTTTTAAAGTTTCGAATCTTCAAATATCAACTTTCCATTAACTTCCTTCTAAAATCATAACAACTTAAAACTTAAGCAATCCTAAAGTCTTCAATCATTCTCTAAAATAACTCCATCAAATCACATAAACCCTTTCCTTTCACCTCAACCCAATATTCATAAAGATGAATTTTAAAAGAACAAAAAGAAAAAATGTAACAAACCAAACCCTTTCTTATTGAATAATTTAAAAACAATAATAAATGCGATCCACCAGGCAACAAAAAACAACAACTCATCTCCAAGGCAACATTTTAGCAAAATCCAGCAAATTGACAATCGAAGTGACCGACGACGACGACATGTCATCCTTTCAAAAGCTGGGCAAAAACTCTCCAAAGTTTTCAAAGCCTCCATCAGAGAACTCGAAGCGCCTTGGAACGACAAAAGCGAGCATTCCAAGAACTCCCGCCTCATCAAATTCAATTCGACGAGCTTTAAAAGAATGCAACACGCCAGTGAACAAGGTGTTCAACTTCAGTCCAAAGCCAATAAAGCGAACTTCTTCAAAGCCAACAAGACTGATCTCAAAGCGAAGCAGTAGTAAAGAGTCTTCAATTCCAAAAAATTCATTCACGCCAACTCAGCGAAAATCTTCAAGCGAGAGTAAAAAGCGTTCACAAGAAAAAGAAGGAAAAGAATCATCTCTTTCAAATGTAGTGACTCAAGTGAAAGGCAAGAAGTTTAACTTTGATGCACCTGATGTGAACCTGCAGATGAAAAGTGAAGCGCTTTACAAAGAGCACTTGTTTCAAACGTTCCAAGCTTTGAAGTTTGTGAAGACTCTTCAACCTGTGAACTTGGAACAACTGAAGGAAAGAAGAGTGAATGTCCCGAGAAGAAAAGGTTTTGAGACTAGAAAAACTTTGATTTTTGACTTGGATGAGACTTTAGTCCATTGTTGTGATGAAATCACTGAAGGCAAAGCGATGGTTAATCTTCCTGTCGTGTTCCCAACTGGCGAAGTGGTCCAGGCGGGGATTAATGTGAGACCTTATGCTATTGAGTGCTTGAGGGAAGTAGGAAAGTGGTTCGAAGTCTTTGTTTTCACTGCTTCTCACCCTTGCTATGCGAATGTCGTCCTTGACTACCTGGACCCTAAAAAAGAACTGATCCATCAAAGGTTCTTCAGAGACTCTTGCATCAATATGAATGGAGTCTTCATCAAGGACTTGAGAATCTTCGCAAATCGTAATCTTAAAGATATTATCATCGTTGATAATGCAGCTTATTCATTTGCTTATCAGTTGGACAATGGCATACCGATCATCTCTTGGCATAATGACCCCTTTGACAAAGAACTTTTTAATTTGATTGATTATGTCAGAGCGCTTTCTTGTGTTGAAGATGTCAGAGATGTCAATGAAAGGACTTTTCATTTGAGGAACTTTTTTGAGGACTATTCTGAAGAATTCTTGAATAATGAGTCGCATAAAGTTATTAAAAAATTCTAAAGGGTTAAACTGTTCTTTCGATGAATAGTAAAAACTTTTTCTTCTTCATTATTAAGTGGAATGAATTTGATGATGATATGTGTTTTGAAAAGTGTTTTAGGAAAAAAGGCTTGAAAAACTTGAAATATCGCGCTTTTATTTCTATTGCTTTACTTGAGTAGATGAATATTCCAACGAATATCACGGAAAAGGAAACTGATAACGGAAAAATTGACTCGTAATAATGAAAACCGAGATAAAAGAAAAGTATTCCTAAGGCGGCAGCTATTGATAAATGCAGGATGTAGAGGAAATAAACTTTTCTTATCTTAATTTCCAGTTCTCTATTGAAAGTTTTTATTATATCCGGGTGAAAATCCCTTGTAAACGATTCAAGTAACTCAAGTTTCGGATATTTATGCAGTCGAAATATTCCAATATATTCACTATTTTCCATTTATTCTCTCATATAATTCACAAGGCTTCTCAACAAAAATTAAAACCTCAACTTACTCAATCACACTAATTCTAATTAATCAATATATTTAGAATGAAGGCCAACAGAGCATTGTAAGTCATAACTGGTGTTAATTTTTTCCATCTGTAAAGTAACATGTTTGATTTCATAGGTTTCTTGGCAAATCTGCGTGCAAGCAATTAAAGAAATTTCAGGGTTTTTCGAAATAATATGAGCACTTAAAGCATATTTTCCCATACTCAAAGTCCAAACATGCAGATCGTGAACTTCAACAACTCCTTCAGCCTATTTAAAAAATACTTCTTTTAGCTCTTCTATTAAATCTTCAATGTTTATTTCACTTGGTGTCCCTTCCATGATGATTTTAACGCAGTCTCTGATTATTGGCACTGTTGTTAAAAAGACTATCACTGAAAATAATAAAGTGCAAATCGGGTCGATTATGTGAAGATCGGGTTTTAGGAATATTATGAGTCCTGCGATGGTTACACCGATGCTTTGACATAAATCTCCGATTACGTGGATTAAAGCTGCTCGGATGTTCATGTTTTCGTGATTGTGGCCGTGGTGGCTGTGTCCGAAGTGGCTGTGGCCGTGACCGTGACCGTGACTGTGACCGTGATCGTGCTTGTGCTCTTTCTTGCCTTTGGAATGATCGTGGTGCCCGTGGCTGTGGTCGTGATGTTCATGATCGTGATGTCCGTGGCTGTGATCGTGATGTTCATGATCATGATGTTCGTGATCATGATGCTCATGGTCGTGATCATGATGTTCATGATCATGATGTTCATGGTCATGATGTTCATGGTCATGATGTTCATGGTCATGATGTTCATGATCATCAGAAATCTCCTTCCTTCCCTTCTTCGACTGCCTCCTCAAAGTAGCCCTTCTGATACTCTCAGCCCTTCCAAGACTAGTAAGTCTTGGAGCATCCTCAGGGTGTAGCATAACATGAGTCAAGACCCGATGATCATCCGAATGTCCTCCATGTGAATGTAAAATTTTCCCCATCACAATATTGCTCAGTAGTCCAGCCCCAGCAACAATCAACATAATTAATCCATCAACTTCTTGAGGGTTGATAAACCTCTGAACGGCTTCAGCAAGTAGCCAAATAGTGAGTCCCCAGATGAGTAAAACACTGAGACTTGCCCCAATCACTTCAGCTCGATGATACCCGAAGGACATTTGCCGGGTGGCTTCCTTTTTTGTTATGAACAAAGAAGCCATAGAAATGCCGAATCCGCACAAGTCAGAAAACATGTGGGCAGCATCTGTCATTATTGATAAGGAATTCGCTAGGTACCCTCCTATCACTTCAGCGATCATGAACAGAATGCAAACTGTTGACACGCAGATGAGTTTTTTTATGGCTTGCTTTGTGGTGCGATCAGTTTCTTTTACTAGTTTTGTTAAGTCTTTGTTCTTGTAGGTGTAAGTGATTGAGATTTCTGAACTCTATATGAATTGTACAAGCATAGATTCGTTTAAACCTCCGTGGACGAATAACTTCTTCTCGCTTGAGTCCATTTATTAGGTTGTTCTTTGCCATGATTTTAATATTGATTTGATTTTATGATGTCATCAGTCAGGATATTTGTTTTAAGGAAGGGAATTACTGGATTTAAAGATTTTGTGAAATTGGGTGATATAGGATGATTTATTTTAAATTATAGTTCTGATAGAAAATGATTTTTAACATAATTTAGGATTTTTTTTACATATGATTATTTTTTTTTGAAAATTTTAAGTGTTTTTAGGGAATTTAATCAGATTTATTTTACCTGATTTTTATGAGTTTGTATCTTGATTTTAAAGTTTTAAGGAATTTCATGATGATGATTTGTGTAGAGGAATGATGCTATGAATTGGTTCAAATATTTATTTATAAGATGTTATAGCCTTATTATAGCTATTTATCTTAGATTCTGATATTTTTAATTCAAATTCAATATAAATTATTATTCTTCAAATTATATTTGGAATATCTTGATAAATACTTTTCATTATAATCATTATCTTTTGGAACTTAAGATACTGGGAAGGGACGATAAAATCTTTTTGTCTCAAATTATTACCTTATATTTCCAATTGATTTTTATTTGAAGTCTAGAGGACTGAGAAAAGGTGAGAAGGTGGCACCTAGAATCCTTATACGAGATTCACAATCACAGAAAGGTTTTTTGATGAATCTTAAATTGGCATAAAGGAGCATCAAGGAGCTAATAAAATGATCATGTTCCAAGAATTAAAGATTATGAAGAGGAAAGTGATGAATACCCTCGAAGTATATAAGATTCTATTGAGAAAAATAAATAATTATGTTTTAATATAAGAACTAGCTTATTATCCAATATGTAAACTGATAACTGCTTTTAGCAAATTTGAAATCAACAAAAACTAAATAAAGTAGGAATTTTTATTTTATTATTCAGTTTTTGAACTATTTTATAAATAATTAGCTAGTAAACTTTTTGAAACACTTAGATAAAGAAGTAGTTAAGTAGTGTGGAAAAACTTTTGGTTATAATGTTGACTACTCTAGAATGCAACTAATATATAAATTTAAAATAATCAACTAAAATCTATTTATTCTAATTGCAATAAAAAAGAAACTAGTTTTTGAGTAATCCTCATATTTCATTTTATATTTTAATATTTCAGATGGAAATATTTTTTACGAATTTATTTTTTTATTTGTATTTTACGTTACTTTAAGTTTATAAATAATTACTTGCTATTTTCTTTTTAGAGTTATTGAAGTTCTAATCTTTCGCTAAATTTATTTGGCTGAATAATTCTGTCTAATTATATACATAAATTTTTAAACCTATGAACACCTCGATATGTTTCAGCTGAGGCTCATTTGAATACGGAAAAAGAGGATGAGTAGAAAATCATTCAATTCAAGAACCACTTGATTTTAAAGATGAAAGACTTAGAAATTTTCCTAAATAATCTCTCTACTTATTAAGAAGGGTATGAATTTCTTCAAGCCTGGTATACACTTGCTTGATACTGTCTTCAACTCCTCTAATATCACTTTCGATCTTTTCTTCAACTTCTCTGATTTTGGTATCAATTTTCTCCTCAAATCTTTCGATTTTCTCACAATTTAATTTTATCATTGCTCGATTTTTAATCAGCTCTACCCGAGTATCGAGAACTTTACCTTGCCAATTATCGTCCTCCTCCTTATAGTAGTTAACACAAACTTGAAAAAACATATCTTTATTAATTCTTGTTGAGATAGAAAACATCTGTTCAATTTCCAAAATAACTTCAGTCATTTCTCTGCAATCACAGTAAATAGCGAATACTTGAAATTCGTCATAAGAATCAGATAAAATCGAAATGATCATATTAAGCATAAGCACAATGTTCACAAGAAAAGCTATTAAAAATGAGAGATATACCATATTTAACGAGTTCAATTTCAAGCTATCTGGTGGCCCAAAATATAGACTGAAAGGATCTATCCACAATTTTTCGAAAGTTACTTGAACTTCATGTTCTCCAGATACTATGCTTAGTAGCCCGAAACATAATGTAGTGTAAGCAAATATCATTAGAAATGAAAAAATTTTTTTAAGTGATTCGAAAATAAGTCTTATATAATATCGAGTGCTTTCAAATGCTCTAAAACCAGTAAGTCCTCTTATGCCACCTAGTATAACAACTAGTACACTAAGCAATTCCATTTTAAAATTTAAATTTCTGAGAGTGACCCAGATGATAGTGATGAATATTTTTAGGATATCGATATCATTCCATAAATCTTTGAAATAGTCTATTCCTATTGCTTTGAATTGAAGAATCTCCCATAAAAGTAAAGTTGAATTAACAATGACTAGGGATATCAATGAAAGTAATCCCGATAATCGACTAAGTTCTAATATTATTAATGCAAGATTGATCCAGTTTAGAAGTGAATAGAAAAGTACCAACTTTAGAATGGCTTCCCATCTGCATTGAACAAACTTTTTGATGAGTTGAACTCTATATATTTCTTTATCTGTGCAATTTAAAAGTGCTTCTAGGAATGATATCGAATCACTCGAGCCTATACAAAAAGGAAGAGTGAAGTAAGAAGATTTAACTGTAAGATGCTCTTGTTCTCGCGTCTCAAAAGTTTCAACAAAATAGTCGTAATCAGGTGAAAATCGAGGAATAAATGCCATTCTTTGTTTTGCTATTCCATATTTCTCTACCTTACTTGAATAAAGACAATTACTCAAAAATTCACAAAGATTTGGTGATGAGTTCTCTATGATAATCTTGATATCGTTTCTTAATGCATAGAAATTTTGTATTTTAAATGAATCTTCAGCATTTCCAGTCATTTCGACAATGTAATTAAGAAGAAGATCAGTGGCCACTTGATGCTGTTTCTTTATAGAATAATAAATAGGACTTTTGCCATAAGTATCAGCTTTTATTGGAACTTTTATATCAGATTGTTTTAAAATGTCAAACCATGCTCTTATCGCCTCAGTCTGCCCACTAAGAGCAGCAAAGTGCAAAGGTGTATAATTCTTATTCCCAAGAAGTAAACCAATACCATTAAGTCCTATATTTGAATAGCGACTGGAATTGATCATTGATATCGCATTAACAAATTCATACTTCGTATAAAACTTCATATCATACACTGAATCTCTGTCAAGACATGACTCAAGTTGTTCAAAACCAGTCATATTCCATAATTTAATCGAATTATCAAAGGATCCAGATGCAATCAACTTGGAATCAGGAAGGATACAAACTGAATTCACGAAATTGAGATGTCCTTGAAGTATGAACTCTTCTCGTTTCTCAATGATATTCCATAGTCTAACTGAATTATCTCTAGATCCAGACACAATCCACTTTGAATCAGATGAGAGATAAACTGAATTTACACCACCTTGATGTCCAAGAAGTGTCAATTCTTCCTGTCTCTGTTCAATACTCCACAATTTTATAGATGTATCACTTGATCCTGATATTATCTGATTTGAGTCTGAGAAAAAGCAGACTGAAAGTACAGAATCAGTGTGTCCTCTAAGAGTGAATTCTTCTTTTTTCTCGGTAATATTCCATACTTTTATTAACTTATCTCCACATCCAGATGCAACCCACTTAGAGTCAGGCGAGATGCAAACTGAAAATACTCGGTCTAGATGTCCTAAGAATGTGAATAATTCTACTCTTTTTTCAGTGTCCCATATCTTAACTGAAAAATCTTTTGAGCCAGAGGCAATCATCTTCGAATCAACTGAGAAGCTCACTGAAAATATCCAATCAGTATGTCCCTTAAGAGTGAACTCAACTTTACTTTCACTGAAATTCCATACTTTAATTAAGTTATCATCTGATCCAGAAGCAATCCATTTGGAATCAGAAGAAAAGCAGACAGTTCTTACACACATTGTATGCCCTTTAAGAATGGATTCTTGTTTTTGTTCTGCCACATTCCATATTCGAATTGAAAAATCATATGATCCTGAAGCAATCCACTTTGAATCAGGTGAAGGCCATACTGACATTACCCAATGTGAATGGCCTTTAAGTGTGGATTCATTATTTTTTTCAGTCATATCCCACAAGTTTATTGATTTATCATCAGAACCGGATACAATCCTCTTCAAATCAGATGAAAAACACACTGAATTCACCCAATTTGAATGTCCTTTTAGTGTGAACTCTTCTCTCTTTTCAGAAAAGTTCCATATTTTAATACAAGTATCACCGGATCCAGATACAATATACTGTGAGTTAGATGAAAAGCAAATTGATCTTACAGCAACTGAATGTCCTCTAAGTATGAACTTTTCACGCTTTTCAGAAATGCTCCATATTTTAATCAAATTATCATCTGATCCAGAAGCAACCCACTTTGAGTCTGGTGAAATACAAACTGTTCTTACAACATCTAAATGTCCTTTGAAAGTAGCCTCTTCCTGTCTTTTTGCTATATTCCATACTTTAATGGACTTGTCTTCGGAGCCACTTACGATCCACCTGGAATCAGCTGAAATACAAACTGATTGTACACGATTTGAGTGTCCTAGAAGAGTGAATTCCTCTCTTTGTTCAGATATTATCCATACCTTTATAGAATAATCATTAGATCCGGATATTATGCGCTTCGAGTCAACTGAGAAGCAGACTGATCTTATCCAATCTAAATGACCATGAAGTGTGAATTCTTCTTTTTTTTTTGAAAGGCTCCATAATTTAATCGATTTATCAGCTGATCCAGATGCAATCCACTCAGAGTTTGGTGAAATTGAAATAGAAAATATTATACCTGAGTGACCTTCAAGTGTGGATAATAATTCTTTTGTGTTAGTGTCCCATATTTTGACTGAAAAATCTTTTGATCCTGACACAATCAACTTGGAATCTGGAGAAAAGCAAACTGAGTATACAGAGTCAGAATGTCCATTTATTATCGATCTTTCAAAGATGTTTCTAATTTTTTCATGAGTAATTTCACGTTCGATATGGGCTTTTACTTGCTCTAGGTTCCTTAGGCAAGGATCCTCTGTTTGTTCTAAGTCATTTCCTACTTCTGATGCCGTGCCTAGCAAAGGTTCTTCTCGATCGACCATTTATAACCACAATTAATAAATGGCTTAAAAGTCCTAACGCTACTAATCTAAAAATTGTTAAGGGTAATTTTATACTCTTCAAAAACTAATGTAATATATAATCTCTAAGTGATTATAATAAACTTTAAGGGATATTCAATCAAAATCATTCTAAATGATCCTAGTTTTATGCTTTTCATATCCGATAAAATTTCTATGATTCTGAGATTTATGATGCTTATGATACTTTATCAGGGATCTTTTTTGTATAATTATAATAAACTGCTAGATACGAGGCCCATGACTGTTCCATTCATTAGTACTCTAAGCTTGAGTTTCTTTAGTTCATTATTCATTTATACCAGATTTTGATTATATTATAGTGTATTGAATAGTAAGTTTCAATTATTTTAGTTATTTGTATTCAAGTGTGTTGAGATGTATGAAGATATTAATCTTTCAGAGAGATTTTCGGGAAAAAATTATTTTCAATGTTATTGCAAATTTGAAGTATTTTTGCAGTTTGAAGCTAAGTCAGAGATGATTAAACGTATGAAAGTATGGAAAATTTATATTAATAGCATGCAGATAAAACTAAATTTCCCAATTCATCAATACAATACCAAACCCTAAACCTATCTATAAATTATCATCATAAACCAAAATCTTTAATAAGTATATCTGCAATTTCATCTAATATCTAAAATACCCTATAAAACTTCAAACATCCACAAATCACTAAATTTATCTACCTATTAAAAAGGAATTGGCTGTCCTTTCGACACATAATTATCATAAAAGTACCCAAGTTGTACCCAATCAATAACATTCCAGAACTGAGCAAAGTAGTTATCCTTATTCCAAACATACTGTAAATAATAAGCATGTTCCCAAAGGTCACTTCCAAAAATCGGATTGCAAGTAGCAGTCATCAAAGGATTCATCTGATTAGCAGTGGTAGTGATAATCAAGTTCTTATTAGAGTCAGCACAAAGCCAGGCCCATCCAGAGCCAAAAAGTCCTCCACAGGCAGTGTTGAACTGATTTTGGAAATTACTAAAGTTTCCAAAAGCGGTGTTGATATCAGTGGCAAGCTGTCCGACAGGAGAAGGAGCAGCGCATGAAGGGTTCGTGAGTTGCCACCAGAGGTGGTTGTGGTTATAAGCACCTCCTGCAAACTTCTGAAGACTCAAATTGCTACCGGCTCCTGAGACTAAGTCAACGAGAGATGTTGTTTGAAGGGCAGGAGCTGTGGCAAGGTAAGCGTTTAATTTGGTCACGTATGCCAGATGATGGTGGTCATGATGAGCTGTCACGATCTGAGACCAAATGAAAGGCTGCAAATAGTCGTAGGAGTAAGGAAGAGTCATCAATGAAAATGGGTAAACTGATGTTGAGGGCTGCCAGGTCCCCTTACTACAAGCTTGAAGAGAAGCCTGAGTGAATCCAAGAGAGCTGAAGAAAAGCACCAGTAAGACTTTCATATTTATCAACATTAACAATCCCTACATTATAATGGCGAGCACCGGGGATATCAACATCGACGACATTCTTGAAAAGCTATTAGAAGTAAGAGGATGTCGTCCAGGCAAGCAAGTAAACTTGACAGAACAAGAAGTAAGAGGTCTTTGTCTGAAAGCTCGTGAAGTCTTCATGTCTCAGCCGATTTTACTAGAGCTTCAGGCGCCTCTGAAGGTTTGTGGCGATATTCACGGACAGTATTACGACCTTCTTCGTGTTTTTGAATACGGCGGGTTCCCTCCTGACTCAAGTTATCTCTTTCTAGGTGACTATGTCGATCGAGGCAAGCAGTCCTTGGAAACCATTTGCTTGTTACTTGCTTATAAAATTAAGTATCCCAATCAGTTCTACCTGCTTCGAGGCAACCATGAATGCTCCTCTATCAATCGAATTTATGGGTTTTATGATGAGTGTAAACGACGGTATAATATTAAGCTATGGAAAACTTTCACTGATTGCTTCAATTGCTTGCCTATCGCTGCACTTATTGAGGATAGGATATTTTGTATGCATGGGGGACTCTCTCCGGATTTACAGGTTATGGATAATATTAGGTCTATCATGAGACCTATGGATGTTCCTGAAAATGGACTTGTTTGTGATCTGCTTTGGAGTGACCCGGATAAAAATGTGCAGAGTTGGGGAGAGAATGAAAGAGGAGTTTCGTATACTTTTGGGGTTGATACTGTCTCAGCCTTCCTCAAAAAGCACGACCTTGACCTAATCTGCAGAGCTCATCAAGTAGTAGAAGACGGTTACGAGTTCTTCGGGAAGAGGCAGCTGGTGACTCTTTTCTCAGCTCCGAACTACTGCAACGAATTTTACAACGCAGCGGCTTTGATGAACGTCGACGACACTTTGCTCTGCAGTTTTCAGATCCTAAAGCCCGCTGAGAAAAGATATGGAAGCAACTTGATAAACCGTCCATTCACGCCTCCAAGAGGCAAAGCCATGTAAGAAGTTAGGTAAATCTTGATTGAATAGACTATTTGCAGCTAATAAGGAATGATTCATGATGTTGAACTCGAACAGATCTTGCAAAACGCGCGAGAAAGTTATTCAGACAGGTTCAAAGATATCAGGTCGTCGCTTAAAACGATTTCTGGCTCTCGAAACGATCGCCAAAGTGACTTTCTTCCTGGTGATTACTCAATTCCAGCGAAAACCTCTCAAATATCAAAAAATCACAGCAAAAATTTTGAAACAAGCGAAAAAATCGACTTGAAGAACTCGAAAGACTTTTTAAATCATGTCAAAGGATTAGAAACAACGATTAAAAGTCTTAAAATGCAAAATGAACTTGCTGAAGAAGCGAATTTTGACCTTCGCAACCGCCTTAAAGATGCTGCTTTGAATATGAAGAAAGTCCAGGATGAGACAATCAAACCAGCAGTGAAAGAGACTTGTTTAGATGAGAAAAACTTGAGATATAAGAAAAAGATTTCAGAGCTCAAGATGAGGATCAGTGAAGATTCTGTCAAAATCAAAAAAATCGCTCAGGAACTGGAAGAAGCGAAAAAATTAGAAGATGGAATCAAAGAGATCTGCAAACATCAAGTCGCTGAAATTAGTGAAGAATTTGCTTTTAAATTGAAACAGAGTTTGAATAAATTCACTCAAGAGTATTTGAAACTCAAGGAGAAATACTTTGAAGAGACTGAAGAACTTTTACATGAAAATCATTTGTTGAAGGAGGAGATGAATGAAATGGAAAACAGGTTTAAACATGAAATTAAAATTAAAGAACAAGAAATCACTGTGATCGATCAGGAAAACATGAAGAGGGAAGAAGAGGTAAAAAAAATTGTGAGTCATTTGAAGAGTCAGCATCAAATCGAGCTTGAATCACTTAAAAGAAAGTTTGACCAGCTAAAAGAAGAGAATTTTATAAGAATCAGTCAAAATGAACAGCTTAATTCAGAGCTCGAAGCTAAAAATAAGAAAATAATTTCACTAAAAACGGAAAATGATAGCAAAAATATTGAAAATTCCAGAATACCTGATTCGATGATAGAACAAATAATTGCCAATAACAAGAACCTTCAACAAAAACTCGAAAGTCTTGAGTTGAAGTACAAAACACTTGCATCTACTCATGAAAACTTGAAAGAATCCTTGAGGAACTCAGAAGTTTCTTTGAGATTAATGAAAACGAACAATGAAACCCAAGCCAATGAGATTCTCAGATTAAACAAGCAAATCATAGATACTCAGAACACCCATGAAGTAGAACTTAAGCATTATAAACGCGAATTTCAAAGCGAAATTGAAAGAAAAACTCAAGAATTTAAACAAAAATTCAGTGAATTAAATAAAGACTACAATAAAATCGTTGAAAAACTTGAAGAATCAACCTTGAGACTTGAAGAGTCCATAATGAAAACAAAAGAACTGGAGCAATACATAAAAGACTCTGAAATGTTAATCAATCAACTAAAATCAAAGAATTTTCATCTTACCCAAACCTGCAAAAAACACTTTGATTGCAGGGAAAATCTAAGACTATCAACAAGAAAATTAAAAAACTTTTATCAGGTCTTCACCAAATCAATTCTTCAACAATTCACAGAAATATCAAATTTTTTCAATTCAAATTCAGAAGAACTGAAAAATCTTTTAGAATTCAGCATGCGTGACACTAAATCACAGCAACAATTCCAACTTCTCCAACTTAAAAACGAATTTTCGCTTACTTTCGCTTCTCTTGAAAAGGCCAACAGCCAAATCGTGATTTTACAACAAGAGTCAAAAATCTACAAAACTAAAATCGATGAATTAGAGTCAAAAAAGCAGACTTTAGAAAAAATGGTGAATGATTTAAATGAAAAGAAAGTAACTGAGACCCAATCAACTTTCAGTCAAATTGCTGGGTATCTAGAATCACTGGAGGAAGAAGCAGAGGGAAATTATGAGTGGCTGGTTTCAAGTATTAACGACTTAAAAAACGTTTTCCGAAAAGAAATCGAAGAAAATAACTCAAAATATTTTAGAATCATCAGTCGTCTTGAAGAATCTCTAGAAGACCATAAAAACCAGGTCAGAAAATTAGAGTTCCAGAAGACAGCAGAGACAAATAAATCCAACTCCGAACTTCTTGAAATCGAGCAAAAGCTAATCCAAACCTTAAAAGAAATCAGAAACTAACTCCATAAATCCAAATAATATCCAAAGCCCTCCTAAAAGAAAAATCTAGTTAATTAGCATGATCAAGTAATCTGAAAAGCTCATGTGTTAAGAGCTGTTCCGCAGTTTCAATCAAGGTTATCAAATCAACGCCGCATTTCTGGCTTTTGTTACTCACATAGTTAACTTTTTTCTTTAACCGCTGGCAACGGTATTGTTTGCGCTTGAATTCTGAGGTAATCCTTAAAAACCTCGCTTTGCAAACAGGACACTTGTTTTCAATCTGTATGTTGATTACGTCAGACCATCTGGAAATGCAGTCGAAACAAAACTCGTGTTTGCAAGAATCAACGATTCCTTGCACGGCTATTTCGCATAGGCAAATACCACAGATCTGAGCTTTTGAGGTAAACCTTGTTTTCATGATGAATATTAAATAATTGTTTCTGAAGGAATTTATTGATAATAATTATACTAGGCGCTAAATAAGGAATTAAAATCCATTAATTATTAAGACCTTGTAAGAAAAGGGGTAAAAATAGTTTATTTTAGTAAAAATTGGGTAAAGATAGAGGTTTTATTGATTTAAGACTTTTCTTTGAATGCAGTATGCTCTTTTCGCTACCTGTTGAATAAATATGGTAAGAAAAGTCGTTCTTGGCTTGCTGGTCGCCAGTGTCTTTGCAAATTTCATACAAAATCCAAATTCTGAGGGACTTGGCTCGCCTTTCACTTCAAATAAACCTTTGACTGACCTGCCTTCGGCTCTTGACTGGAGCAATGTCAGTGGGGTAGGGTATTTGACTGTTCCTAGAAATTCTCATGTTCCTCAGTTCTGTGAAGGTGCATGGGCATTTGTTGCGGCTACTACCTTGTCGGATAGGTTTAAAGTACTTTTTAATGCTTCTTTCCCTGATGTTGTGATTGCACCACAGGTACTTCTTAGTTGTGACTTTGGAAGCAATGGATGTAGTGGAGGTGACTTCATCACTGCGTACAACTATATTCTTAATAAGGGAATTACTGATGAAACTTGTGAGGTTTATCAGGGTAAAGGATATACTGACGGCTTAAACTGCTCTTCATTCATGCCATGCTACACCTGCCAGCCAGACGGAACTTGCGCAGTGCCTCCAACCTACCCCTTATACAACATCACAAGTTTCAGCATAATCTCAGGTGCAGACGCGATGCAAAATGCCTTACAATCCGGTCCAATCTCATGTGGTCTTTACGCAACAAGTGACTTTTTCGACTACACCTCCGGAATAATCCTAGGCAACAGCTCTCAAAACGTTTCCTTAAACCACGCAGTAGAAATAATCGGTTACGGCGTATCAAACGGAACCCAATACTGGAAAGGCCGGAACATCTGGGGAACTTACTGGGGAGACAACGGTAACTTTTTGATCCAAAGAGGAACAAACGCTTTCGGTATCGAGCAATACTGCGGAGTACCAATTCCAAACCCTCAAGTAACAATCATAAACTCGACCTCCTCCCAAGTCTCTTCAACAAAAACTCTAAAGCCAATAACTCACGATTTCCTTCAAATCGAAAAACGTAGACCAGGTCGAGTTCCAAAAGTTTTCTTCGAGAACGGAGAGCGAATAATAAACAAGCCATCATGGGAAAGAGTCAAACTTTCTGACCTTCCAGCGAACTTCGACTGGAGAAATGTAAACGGGACCAACTTTTTAAGTTTCACCAGAAATCAACATGTTCCAGTCTACTGCGGCTCTTGTTGGGCTCATGGCACGACGAGTTCTCTTGCTGACAGAATAAACATTCTTCATGGAGGCAGTTTCCCTACATTGTCTTTAAGTCCTCAGGTGATCATCAACTGTCACGCAGGCGGCACTTGTAATGGAGGCAACCCTGGAGGTGTTTATGAATTCGGACACAAGCACGGCATCCCTGACGACACTTGTCAACAGTACATCGCGAAAAACCCTGCAGAGTACGCCTGCAGTGCTCTGCAGGTCTGTCAGACCTGCACCGGCCCCGTCGGATCAAAGAACTGCTCAGCAGTCGCTAATCCTAAAAGATGGTTCGTCTCTGAATACGGATACGTCGCAACTCCTGCTAAGATGAAAGCAGAAATTTTCACTAATGGTCCAATTGGATGTGGAATCGACGCAACTAGTCAACTAGAAGATTATACTGGAGGAATTTTCAGTCAAAAGCTTTTATTCCCTAGAATCAATCATGAAGTCGCTATTGTTGGATGGGGAGTTGAAAATGGAACTGAATATTGGATCGTCAGGAACTCTTGGGGAGCCTTTTGGGGAGAAAAGGGATTCTTCAGGATTACTATGTACAAGAATAACCTTGGAATTGAAACTGACTGTGACTGGGGCATTCCTGACCTTAGCAGATAATTAGTTTAAACCTTATTAGTTGACCTGGATATAAATGGAAGAAAACCTTTTCGAGAGGATTGGTGGTGAAAACGGAATCGCGAAAGTAGCTGAAGAGTTTTTAAAAAGAGCGACGGACGACCCGAGAATCAGGAACCGGTTCAATGGCTTCGATCTAGACGAGTTGAAAAGAAACAGCACTTCATTCATAGCGGGTTTAGTTAAAAGCACTCAAACTTACGTCTCAGGTCCTTTAGCAGAGTCTTTTAGGGGAAAGGGAATCACAAAGCACGAGTTCAACCTGGCGATTAGTCTTTGTGAAGATGCGCTGAAAGAACAGACGTTTTCCAATCACACGATCCAGCAGTTCCTTGAAGTCCTGGGCTCAGTGAGGGTGGACATTGAAGGGCTTTAATAATCTAGCGGGTTTCCTCTAACTAACAGTATAGGCAAAAGTGTATAAATGTCGTTATACCCTTTAAAAATCACTGAAATCACTCAAGACTGCAAAATCCAGAACCTTAAAAAATCACTTGAAAAAACTTTTGATATCGCTTTGAATGAGCAGTCTTCGCTCAATTTAAAGGAACTCAAAAGTCAAACTTTTCAGTTGTACTCGGAATGCATGGTCGCTTATGAAAAGGAAAAAATGCGTTGCAAGGACCTAAGGTTCCAGTTTGATCAAATTCAGCAAGAAGCAGCTTCTGAGTTCAATGCGCGGCAAAAGGACTTCGTAAAACAAATTGACTTGTTTGAAGCGGAAATAAAAAAACTTCGTCAGGAAAATAGAAGTTTATACGGCCAAGTCGACTTATTTTTTCACTCTTGTGAAACTTTTCAAAGGACCTGCAAGGGATTATTAGATGATCTTCAAAAGTTCGCAAAGGCGGACTGCCCCAGTTCAAAAGGGGTCAACATGAAAGTCTTCGAACTTCAAGAGCTAGTTCAAAAATACTCACAAGACAACAACTTGAACTTCGGCCTTGAAAACGAAATCACTTTAGGAGACTTGGAAACAGTTCAGACTAAGACTTGTGACCTTGACTTTGACCAGAGATTTTACATTAAAAGTCCTCGAAAAAGTGAGGAAAACAGATTTTCAAGAACCCCTGAACGACTTTCATATGACTTGAACCCTGTAAGGCTAATTGACGCGAACCGCGTCATGTTCATTTCAGACCAAGAGCCAAAACGTGACTTTCAATTACGAGACTCAATCAGCAGCTTAAACACGTTCCTGGAAGACACCTACCGAAAGACCGCCCCATGTGAAAAGTGGCATTCAAAAGAAAACATTTCCCCTCTTCAGATGCATAAACTTGAAAAACCAGTTGAAATTGAAAGACCAATTCGAAAAGAATACATTGAGACCTTTCGAACTGGTTCTGAAATGCAACTGGAAGGCGAGGACAGTTTCATGACAATAACAGAATCTCCAGGTGAAAACATGTCATCGATTTTTCCAGCATTGGAAGAAAGCCCGACTTACAAGCATAGACATAAGTTTTAATGCAAACATTACTAGTTCCTTGAAAAGTTGAATTCCGCGACGGAGTCATCAAGTTCTTCTTCTTCATAATCATCATCATCCACGATTTTCTTCGAGTTATTCACAACAGGCAGTTCTTCAGAAGGTTCATCCCAGTTCTCATCAACTTGCATCCATTTATTCCCAAGTCTTGGAGCTTTAACCTTTTTTTTCTCTAGTTCTTCCCAGTTAATATCTCTAAAAAACACATGATGCTTCACCTGGCTAATACTAGGCCGCTTCGACGGGTCTTTATTCATCAATTTTCTCATCAAATCCTGAGCTTCAGGTTTAACCGTCTTGGGAAACTGAAGCATTCCACTTTTAATATTTCTAAAAAGTTCCTTGATATTATCCGAATAAAAAGGAGGCAAGCCTGTGAGTAGTTCATATAAAATCGCTCCAATTCCATAAACATCTGCAGATTTTTCAGACCCGGTCTTCGACAGCATCTCAGGGGCGAGGTAAGCAGGCGACCCACAAAAGGACATCGCGGGGTTCAAGGGGTTCACGTTTTCCTTCGCAAGGCCGAAGTCAGCAAGTCGGATGTGCCCGGCCCTGTCGAGGAGAATGTTTTCAGGCTTCAAGTCACGATAAACGATGTCGAGTGAATGAAGGTACTCAACAGCCAAGACCGTTTCTGCGATGTAGAAACGCGCGACTGACTCGGCAAAGCGACTTCTTTCTGATAAGTGAGTCATCAGGTCGCCGTTGGGGCAGAGTTCAAGGACCATGTAAAGGTTTTTAGGTGTTTGAAAGGCGAAAGTCATGCTGATTATAAAAGGATGTCGCAGGTATCGAAGGATTTTACATTCACCAATCGCGTATTTTAACTGCTTTTGGTTTATTAAGAATTGCTTGTTTAATTGTTTTATTGCGAAGACCTGCTTTGTGTCGTTTTTTATTACTTTGTAGACTTTTCCGAAACTTCCACTGCCGAGTTCTCCGAGGATTGTGAAACTTTTGAAGTTGACTTCTTCGGTTTTTTTGAATGTGGACCTTAATGTTAACTCTTGCTTTAGAAGTAAATTGGCTTCGTCGGTTTTTAAGTCTTGCTCGATGTAGCCTCTTTTATGGATTTGACAGTAGTTTATTCCGGCTTGTAAACGATTCACCCACTCGTTTGTTAGGTCTGGTTGATTTGTGTAAAATTTGTAACTGCCTAGTTTTGAGTAGAGAATGAAGCACATCGCGTTTTTGTCACCGTAAAGGATTCCTTTTGTGGTTTTTATGTCCCAGATGTCGATTATGTTTGTGGAAAGCCAGGGCTCTTGCCCTTGGATGAAGGATTCTTTGTCTTCGAAACACTTGAGAAGGCCTTTATCGTGGTCGATGTATAAGAAAACTAGCTTGTCTTCAATAACTAAACTTCCAGTATAATAAACATCACTCGAAAAGTTCAAAGCGCCCTTCGGTAACCCTTCTTGAATACTTTTCAATTCCCTTTCGCCCATAAACTTCGGAATAATCTCAAAAATTTCCTGAGTAGAAGCAACCTGTAAAGGTATAAGTCCCAATTGATCCTCAACAGTCATTTCCGCTCCATTTTCCAACAAAAGTTGCACAATATTAGAAAACCCTTTCCGACAAGCAATATGCAGAGCAGTTCCTTTTCCATAAGTCATTTTATTGATCTGTATTCTTGGATGTTTAAGAATCGCCCTGACACATTCCAAGTGTCCGTGATGAACAGCAAGCATAAGTGGAGTAAAGTTATCCTGGCTCTCTCGATTGCAAGCTCCATGTTTAGCCACAAACTGCTGAACCATATTCGCATGGCCAGCCTGGCAAGCATAGTGAAGCGCGGTGTACCCTTGAGAGTCACTTACACTGAACAAGTCTTCCTCATCGTCCACGATTTTTCCAGACTCTTCTCGTTCATAGTCGGCAATCATCTGCAAAACGCCACTTAAGACTCCTGCCTGAATCTTCTGCACAAGAAGAGAAAGCCAGTCCTTTCCTGGAGCAGGAACTTTTTGTTCTCCCATGTCACGTTTTGACCTCAGCTGCTCTCGGATCACTGATTCTTGCTCGACTTCAGATGAGGACCAGTCAAGGAAAAGAGTGGAATTTTCAGTGATTTCTAAAGACTCTAAAGAACTTTCATCTGAACAAAGCATTTCAGTGCCTTCTCGGATTAGAACTATTCGGATTAGTGAAGCGTCGTGGCCGATGATTTGTGAAAGTTGAGCTTTTACTGATGAGATGGTGAGAGAAGGATGGACTTCAAGGGTTTGTTTTCCGGTTTGGCTTGAATTGTCGATTAATTTGAAGGTGAGTTGCATGATTGTTGATTAAATATTAGAGAGATTATAAGATTCTGTTGAAAACTTGAATAGACTGCTGCAATTAACTATTTACTCTGATGGCAACAGTCTTCTTTTCTCGTAGCTTTCTTTGCTGAAGTCTTTTCCTTTGAAGTGCCTGGTGAGTATCAGCATCGGCACGTAACTCACTACTAAAAGACCTGCAGCTACCCAGAAGCCACTGATTCCAGTTAAATCTTGGAAGTACTGAATCGGGTAAGTGTAAATGCAGGACAACACCTGGCTTATCATGTAAATCATGTTTGTTGGAATACTGTCATGAATGTTCGTCATGTACTCGACACAGGCACGGATTCCCAAGGGCAGTCCTCCAATTATAGCAGCTCCGAAAATTCCAACAAAGATCAAATCAGCTATTTTCACATTTAAGCAAAGAACAAAAGCAAATGACGCACCTATTGTCAATAAGTAAAAAACTATCAAAGAGACCTTTGTGGACTTGTGAATTTCAGTCAAGTAAGCAGCTACTAGTCCTCCGATTAGACCTGCGATTGAATATGTGCAGCCAACGAAGCCGATATAGTCATCATCGTAACCTTTTTCCTCAAGTAGCAGGCCGATGATTGAAATGATTGAGTAGTTAATGCCTAGTCCTGAAGAAATGCACAAAATAAAACTCATATGAAGACTATCATTCAATGCCCAACACACTTCTTGTTTCAAGTTAATCTCTTGATTCACCTTCGGATCCTTTTGCATCACCAGCAAGTTAAACAAGAAAAAAACCGATCCAAAGTAAGCCTGGATCTTAAGTCCCAGTTCAATGTCACGAATTTGTGACATTAAAATAAAACTAACACCCATTCCAACGAAATTCGCAGCGGCTGCAATTGAAGTGGCCAAAACAACTTGACTCTGCTTGAACCACATGATTGGAAGACTTGAACATGCAACGAGCATGGGCATGTTTCCTAAAGAAGCGACTAACTGTCCAGTAAAAGAAACCCAAAAGTTTCTTCCAGCGATGACACGAATCCAACACCCAATACAAGTCGTTAACCAAATCTCGTGCATTGTCCAAAAGACTGACTTTGACACGAGCCAAGTGGAAAAAACTGATAAAAGCACACTTGTCACAAAGAAAGAATAAGAATATAGAGTCAACTCCCATTCACTTATGTTGTAATATTCCATCGCTTCGTCGGGAACTGGAGTCAATGTCAGCCAAATAGCGCCGCTTAGTAGAGAACCTGTGAAGTAAGAGAAGAGAATCAACCAGTTTCTCATAATTTATTAGATTTTTTGGAGATTTTGATGGAAGTTGCATGTTTTAGAAAGGTTTTATCTAGTTAAAAAAGAGGATTAATAAACGCAGAACTCTACTAAAAAAGGCTTTTTGTATTCACATCGAAATGATTCGTTGTCGAATAAATAAGAGTTCGAGGAAAAACACCCGAGAACACAAGGGGTTAAAATATCGCAGTAGTCTTTTTTGCTCATATATTCTTCGATTTCGAAAGAACTGAAAAACTGCTGCTGGATCACTAAATACACAAGAATCGAAAAACCCAAGAAGAAAATACCGAGTCCAATATAGGCCAAATCAGAATTATCGACGTAATACGCTGAAAGGATTTCAAGCACGAAAGCAATAAGAATAAAAACTGCACTTGCCCAAACCCACCTCCAGACCTGATCATTCGGAGGAACAAGTAAGTTTTCTTCATGAATTTCTAAATTTTTCTGAGAGGAAAGGCATTTGTTGATGATTTCGACAGTATTTTGAACTTCTTTCCAGGTCTTTTCGCCTATTTTCTTGATGATTATTTCACTTTTTTCTTTCGGGGATAAAACAAACTGAAAGGTCTGGTTGTAGTAAAATTTTATGCGAAAGCCTTCAAGAGTGAGTCTTCTTTCTTCAGAAGGTAAATTTTTCATTATAAAACCGAAAAAATTAAATGAAGAGCTTTAATGCGAATTAAGAGATAAGCTAATTTTTTCTATTGCTGTTCATTTGTTTTTCCCTCAGAATCTGAAATAAGCTGATTGATTTCATTGATCTCTTCTTGAACTTTTAAAACTGCTAACTTGAGTTCTTCGATTTCTTTTGTCATTGAGTCGACAGGTTCTTCTTCTTTCTTTATCGAAACGCTGTTTTTCTGAGGAAACCACAAAATATTATTTGTCTTAAGCATATCTTTGACGTAACTTTCAATAGAAGTGAGTTCAGTCTGGGTTTTTTTCAAGACATACATCATATAAAAAGCGTAGTTCCACATATTATGCTCACTTTGAGTGTGATAAGCGAAGGTATTTCCAGAGCCTTTTTCTATACTTTCCCGATCCAAGCCACAAATAAAACAATGATTTTCCCTGTCAAATAAATTCAAACTGGATTCATCTCGAAGTACAAAGAAAGCGTCATAAATGATACCCTTGATGAAGTTCATCATGCAAGTAAAGATGACGATATAAAACAAATTTTCAAAGAAAAACCTTTCGACCTTATAAGTTCCTGGCTCCATTGGTAAAAACACCCAACCCATTCCAAGTTTAAGTCCGCGGTCGTAAGTCTTCGCCATGCAAACTCTTAGATTCGGACATTGACCTCCGTAAAACTCATTCAACCTGGAGTACCCCCAAAGAGTGAAATAATAAATAATCACGATATTAAAGACAAATGTCAAAACAAGCGCTTTTCTTGAATAGTAAATCGACTTCACCACATTCAATAAACTGGGAAACCTGAAAATAATGTCAAGCATTTGAATGCAGTAAAGGCCGTAAAGTCTTTGAACAACAGCTATCAATGAAACAATTCCAGTTAAAAAGTAATAACAAATCATCGGGTTCAATGCAGTTAAAATCACAGAAACAGTTATTCTGAGACTTCGAAAAGAAGAGTTTTGTTTAGAAACATATTTTTTATAATTGCTCTTGAAAATACCTGGACCCATCTTCAACGCATGGAAGAAAAAAACCAGGCCTGAAAAAATGAAATGAAGGATTCCAAGGACTAGGAAAAGATTTGAAGTTTCTGTTTTTGAAGCTTGACTTGTGCATTCTGCGTATTTGTCTGTTTTTAAACAGAGCTGAGGCTCGACGTCGTCTTTATAAGGCATGTGGTATGAAGCTATCAATATGTAGTTCAAGAGAATAGTTAAAGTGAAGGTCAGGTAAGACCATAAGTGGATATTCGCGATTACCATGGAAATTACAGGGTATTTTCGAAGGTGGATTATCAGCCATTGCTCTTTTTTTATTTTAGATCGAAGAGTTTTGGTCTCAAGTTGCAAGTGCTGAAGTTTCGATTTTTCTGAAGACCTGTCTACTGTTTTATGGAATTCTTCTTGGACTTCTTTTGTTAGAAATAAAGCTTCAGGTCTTAAAATGAAATAAATGAGAATCAGTTTTTCTTTGTATGAGATTTCGACTCTTCCTGTATGATTTTCGAAGAATTCTTTATATTTCTTGATGGTTTTTTTTTTACTATCTTCCTCTTTTTTAATTTTACTTTTTATTTTTTTGAAGACCTCTGCAAGTTTTTCTCCGCAATGTTTTAAAGTAGTGATAAGGTTTTTCTTCTCAAAAACAGGAGGTTTTACAGGGTCAGGTGGTAATTCTTTCGCTCTGTTATCATAGTCCTTTAAATACTTCTTTAAATGAAAAAGATTAAACCCCATTTCAATGATACACATGTAATCCGCTATCTTCTTCGGGTCATTTTTTATCTCACTGAGGTTAATCTTTTCAATACCTTCATAATGACCGAAAATCTCTTTTCTGAACTCAGTTTGGCCATTATCTTCAAAAGACTTATAAATCCATTTCAAGTTATCGTTAATTGTTTGCTTCTCGAAAATTCTTGACATCTTCGAAATGATATCTTCATTTCTATTCATCTCCAGAAGACTTAACAATGTAATTGAAAGTTTGTATTTTAAATGAACAATCATCCAATCCCGCATTCTTTCACTTCCATCTGCATTTGGCTCAAAATCTTTCGAGTCTGGTTTGGTTTGATCGATTTTTAAGAAATTATTTGAAGTGTCTAGAAATTTACTGTTTGTCAGTTCTTCTTGATTCTTTTCACAAGGACCTTGAATCATTTCAGTTAAAGTGTCAAGGCACTTCGAAAAGACTAGAAAAGAACTTTCAGATCTTTCAATAGTCAACCTTTCATATAACATCTCAACAGCTTCTATGATGTTGTAAGAGTTGTTTGACTTTTCTTGATATCGAAGATAAGTCTGAAGGTCTAAATTATGATTTTCACAAAGAAGTTGTAAAAGTTTCAGGATTTTATATAGGTTGTTTGATTGTTTCTTATAAACTACTGAGACTTTTTTACTTGTTACTTTCTGAGCATTGAGGTAAAAGTAAATCTTTTTGAAAAATTGTTCAGAATGCTCGGAGGTGATAAAATATTTGTAAAATTCGTTTTGAACTTTCGTGTTTCCACCATCAAGCATTTCTGTTGAGAGGTGGACGAGGCGGTTGTAGACTTTTTCATTTATATCCTTTTCGCACATCAGGCTTAGAATTATTTTAACCAGTCCGAAACTGCAGAGAGTATTTTGAATGAATTGCTTTGTTACCTGGTTTTTTTCTTCTTCTTTTTTTATGTTTTTTGATAAAATAGTGATGATGAAGTTGATGCTGTTATTCAAGATCTGCACTGAAGAGTTTTTGTGATGAGCTTGTCGAATATAACTCACAATTTGCTCTAAAAAATCAGGAAAATTGCGAGTTTGAAGATATTTGTCGATATTAACAATCATGCTTAGAAGAGATGCTTTTTCTTCCTTGAGATATTTCTTATAAGTGTCCTTCTTGATCAGTTCTGATTTAAGTTTTTCCCAATTTTCTTTGAATTCATTTTCTGCATTTGTAGCATTTTGACTAATCTGCTTTTCTAGACTGACTTCAGGAATCGGAAAGTTAATTTTAAAACAACTGATAAGACCTTCCAAATTTTTTATTGTTTTTTGCATGTCAGAGAAGCCATCAAAGGAATGTGGAAGAGTCTTGAGGTACTTTTCGATAATGATCAGGTCTTCTGTGGTTTCATTGTTTGGCCTTGTAGCTCCAGTGAATCGACTACAGTACTTTGAAAGAATATCAATCATGACTTCTATGAACTTCGGAGAACCGTCAGTGATTTCTGTATGTTTTTTTATGTAAGTCATAAAATAAGGGTTTCTAAACATCTCGTCGAGTCCCTTGTCACTTTCAAAGTAAGTATGATACAAAAGTTTCAATAATGGGATTCTCATCGACTGTGACATTGTGATTTTCAGTTCAGTGTCATCAAGAGCTTTAAAAATCATTGAAACTTGAAAGATTTTCTGACATTTCGCTTCAATTAAGTAAATATTTTCACTCGGTTTCATCGCGCAGCAGGCCATGGTTTCAATGACCTTGCAATGATATTTAACTGGCATGTCTTTATAGTTAGGGTTGAAATGGTTGTTATTTGACTCAAAAACAAATTTGTAGTTTTCGTCGATATAAAGTAAAAACTTGTAGTTTGGATTCTGTGCCAGTACTTTAAAAACAAGTCTCTGGTTTTCATGAATCACTTTTTCATCTGCGCGCTGAATGACAGGAAAAAGTTCTAAAAAGCGTTGTTGACGTCCTTCTGTTTCGATAAGGTTTATAAAAAAGTGAAGAAATTTTTCAGTGATTTGATTACAAAGTTCCAGGTTATTTCGAAATATTTCAACAATAAGTTTCATTTGTTTTAGCTTCATCTTAAGATCCCTTATAAAGATCTGGAGGTACCTGTGAAGGATTTTCTGGGTGTCTTTATTGCCTCTGACAAAATCAGTGAGTAGTCCAAAGCAAAGACGAAATAATTTCAGATGACGTTTACGAGTTTTTCTTTCCTCATCGGTCTGAGCGTCGTCATAAACTTCTGATAGTTGATGAAGATGGTCTCTGATGAAGTAAATGATTTTCACATGGAGGTTTAAATGTATCATCAAATTTTGTCTAAAGCTTGAAATTGATTTTAAAGTGCCTAACTTAACTTTTTGATCCTTGATTGTTGAGTGTTCAAGTAAAATATTTTTGATAGATTTTAAGATTTCTATTGTTTTCTTGTATTTTACTAGTCCTTGTTCGTTGTTTTTTTCTGATTTATCTGAACTGATCCACATGTCAGCCTGGTCGACTAGTTCAGTAAAAATGATGATGTTTACTTTAACCCAGTTAAAAACTTTTGCATCTTTTGAATTCGTGATCAGATTAAGTTTGTTCAACGCTCTTAACATCTGTCTTCTTAAACTAAAACATCTCATCAAAATCCTCAAGATAAGGTTTTGCATGATGTAATTCTTGGTACTTGAGAAAAGTTTCAACAACTCCTCAATAAATTTCAAATCAATCCAAAACAACTTATCTACTTCGTTTAAGTCTTGTTTTTCTTGGTTGTTTTTCAAGTTTTCTGAAAGTTTATTCACGTCATAGACCTCAGGAAAGTAAACTGATACAAAATCTTGAAGCTTTAAAATATTTTCAATGCTGGATTTTTCATCATCGACAATTTTTAAAATTCTTAAAATTTTAGTGACACATCTGTCGATTATCCAGTCGATGAGGTAATCAAAAATTTTCAATGCTTTTATCTTGCATTTTACTCTAAGAGAAGAAGTTTCTATGTTGGTTATGTGAAAAGAACTCATTGATTTTAAGTAGTTCAAAAGATGCTCTCCTTCAATTAAAACTATTTCATTTTTATTTGCATCTCGCTCTTTGTCGATCATGACTTTATCTAGCTGGGTATCGAAATTGATGGCGCTTTGAGAAATGTCTGAAGGGTTGCTTTGATCTGGCTGAAAGAGGATAGATTTTATTGATTTTATTATTTTGAACATGCTTTCGAATTGGTTTTCCTTTTCTGATGATATTCCTATTATCTCAAGTTTTATGAGTTTAAAGACAAGGTTTAGTAGTTCTAAAGTAAGTTTGTTGTAAACTGGGTCTTCTTTACGCTTAATTGATTGATCAACTGCTCCTGACTTTGAGGATAAATGAGATTCTTCATTTATTTCTTTATTTGATTGATCTTGATTCTTTCCTGAAAATAATTCATCGAAATATTTTATAATGCCCGTTACCAAATTCTCAAAAACCTCTTGGTCATAATTTTTCTTGTCCTCCTCATCAACCAAAACCTGATCAAAAATATCTT
Source organism: Stentor roeselii (assembly GCA_006503475.1). Classification (NCBI taxonomy): domain Eukaryota; phylum Ciliophora; class Heterotrichea; order Heterotrichida; family Stentoridae; genus Stentor; species Stentor roeselii. Next base: position 205,738 of record RSEH01000003.1, on the reverse strand, counting down.
TAAAGTCCATTTTAATGTCAATTTTTATAAGTTTCTTAGTTCTCATCCTCTCCATTTTCGAAACAGGTAAAATTTTCACTATTTCAATTCTTCTACTTTCAATTTTCGAAAAGCAGTCAACATACAATGACTTGACAAGTCTACAGAACGCTGCTCTGAGTTCTTTTCCCAAGGAATCATTCCACATATTCGAAACAACCAACTTTCTAGTGAGCCAGACACTGATTGAAGAATAGTTCACAAAGTTCTTCCCTGTGCACATTCCAGCGAAAAGATTAAGAAGGCTTGTGAAGTACTGAATTTTTTCAGTATGAGAGGCTTTAAGATAGCATTGATCTAACTTGACTACTACTTCTCCACAGCCAGACTCATGAGGAAGGATCAGTTCAATGTTCTTCCCGTCATCAGAAGACACAGGAATAGTAATTTTCGAGTAGTTATCAGGGTTTTTAAAGAGAAACTCATGAATCAGTTCTTGATTTGGGGATATTGATTCTTCTTCGAATACACAAATCGTTGCTAAAAGCTTCAAAAGATTTTTTCTTTCCTTTGTCGTGTTTTTCTAAGTAAGGGTTACTCGTAAAGCGTTGATGTAAGAACTGACTAGAATGTTTCTTTCATTGCAACTTTTAGAAGCAAGACGGGAAAGTAGTTTTTCATTGTCACGGAATAAAGATATCAAGAAAGAGTTCGCTGCAGGGATGCTGTCGATGAACTTGCAGTAAGTCTCGATGTACTCGAAAGCTTCTTCTTGGTTTTCAGGGTTGTCTAAACAAACCACTGATATCAAACTGAAGATCTTCTTGAAACTCTTTTCAAGTTCTTTGATGAAAACGTCTCGAACCTCTTCTTTTTTAATCGATTTGCTTTTAAAACTGATGAAAAACTTTAAAATATCTGTCAGGGTGCTGATAAGTTTTAGATCTCTTAAAGTGTTTTGCTTTAACTTATCTATCTGACCTTCTGGAACGTCTATTGAGATCAGCTTCGGCATTTTATTAAGACAAAAATGCTTGATTTCTTTTAAGCATCTTTGAAGCATGATAAAGCAATTTTTGAAGTCTTCTTCTTGATTTTCCATGAACTTTTGTATTTTTTCTAGAAAATTATTGAGAAACTCTTGAGAAGTGACGAGAAAAAGAGTAGTGCTTAAGAAGTAATCATTTGTTTTCTTGATACGGAAGTAACTTACATTCAACTCATCTTCAAGTAGTGTAGGTAAATATTTATCATCCCCACTGATGCTAGAGTCAACAGCAGCAGCAAGAGTGAAATTCGATTCTTCATAAACAATTCGATAAAACCTTTCACTTTCAACAGGTTCTTTAGCTTTATCATGTTCGATTTTCCACTTCGAGTCATCTTTTTCCTTTTTAAAAGCAAGTGAAGTTGTTTTCAAATCATCACTGAAGTCCATAACAAGATAAAACCCAGAACTCAAGTTTTTAATCGTGTAAACCTGGCCAGTTTTCAGTTCTCCTCCGAATTTATTATCAAGATTTTCGATTATCCAGATGCTGTTTCCATTCTGAAGATTTTGCGAGAACTTCGGCTCGATAATCGACTTATCATAAAGGTTTCTAACAGCTGTGAAACACGAGTTCTCTTCACTGTGGATCAACTGGACAAAGTCTCCACAGCAGATCTTATTCGAGGTGAAATTTTCCTGATTAAACAAGGAAATAGTAAATGCGATTTTACTTTCTAAAGACCCGACGACTTCAAAAAAATCTTTATTTTTTTCATTATCTGAACTTTCATTTTCATCAATATAATCACAAAAAACCAGCTTTTCACAGTTTTTCAACTCAGTCGTCAGCACCACCTTCGACCCAGGGCGGATATAAGCCGATCCTTCTTCTTGATACTTAAAAGCCGAGTTAATAGAAAAAGACGAGTTTGCACTTCCGAAGTCGCTAAGAAAAAGTTTAAACTTATCCCGATGTTTATCATGTTTTTCCTTAGAAAGTGTCAAAATCTTCTTCGAGTGCCAATGTTGAAGTTGAATCTGAGACCCATAAGTAATTGGCTGAGATTTATAAGAAAGTGATGTGCTTATGTTCGTGCTTATCTCGCCTTCCAAGTTTCTCTTGTGAGATTTGAACTTGGATACAAAGGACTCCATGTTGCCTTTAGAGTCTTTTAACTCACTCAGAAGGATGTCTTGCACTGTGTAGTTACTTTGAGGAATCACGCGGAACACTGATCTCAGCGGGTCAGACCTCGAAAGGGCCAGAGAGTCGTCAAGGTAGCCTGAAGATGACAGCAGCTTGTCTTGAAACTCGAAGAAAATGCAGGAACCGTAATAAATGATGTCTGAGTCCATTTATAATGTTTCAAAAAAGAGAAGATCCTAGTCTTGAACGTTTTTTCGCTTTGGCTCTGAATGAACCTACTGTTGGAATGGTTGAACTACAGAAAGACATCAAGTTTAATGTTCCTCAGGACCTGGCAGTCGTTGGAAAAGTAAAGAAAAGCTATGAAGACCTTATTTTAGCTGTTCCTGACATCGAAAACACTATTTCTGAACTAAGAAACATGAAAAAAGCACTTGTTCCTTGTGGTCTGATCTCTTCTCATATCGAGACCGCGCTTAAACTATTGGACCTGAAGAAACCCTAAAATAGTCTAATTATTAACGATATCTATCGAAGGGATATAAGCTTTCTTCGGAGATTCAGTCATCGTATTGTTGATAATTGAAACATCATGCACTTTTTCAACTATTGTCACGTTCAAATTCCTTGAGTCAAACAAAGAAACCTGTCTGAACCGATAAATCACGCAAAACAAAGCACTTAAAGGAATTGTCAAGAACTGACTGACAACTGATACACTCGGACCTGCAAGAGCCGAAAGGGAATCTCCTTCAAATTCAGCTGAACTGATGCCGAACCACACTGCGCAGGCTAGTAAATTGAAGACCATTGCGAGAATCGCGTAGGAATAGTTTAAAATTCCGATTCCATAGTCAAGGTCTTTGATCAGCGCTGTTAAGGTCTGCGCGAAGAACATAAAGAATATTAAACTCATTGCCTCGAAGATTAAATATGCCCTTCCGGCTGATGATAAACGACGGAATAAACTGCAGTCGTCTGAATTGTCGTCTGTTGAACATTCTTTTCCGGAAAGGCATTCCCAGTTCAAGTTACTTACTTCGGAACAGTCGTCACATCGGAGAAGGCTTCCAGTTCTGTTGTTTTCGCTTACCCAGGATTTTGTTGTTATGCTGATTAGGATTAGCATGTAACTCAGTACTAGCACTGCGAGAAGAATTATTAACCAGACTTTACCACGAAGCCAGAGGACTTTTCGGAAGGTTATGGTTGTGTAAATGTGGAGAGGGGATCGTTTTAGGTAGATGAAAATAAAATAACAGACTGACCCTACCATCAAGATAATATTGGTGATAGCAACAATAGGTCCATGTCCAACACAAACATCAGGAGTTTTATACAAATCACCAGTAGATCCACAAGAGGAAAACTTAGAATCACTTAGAATCATCCATAAAACCGTAGCAGCCAAGTGAAACAAAATCATCAAAACAGCCAAAATAATAGGTAGTACCCCATGGCCATATTCTTTACTAAACATCCAAATGACCTGCTTTTCAAGTAGCAGCAAAGCCATGAGCAATGACAGAACTTCAAGCACGAGATAAGCATAGCCAGCCTTATATAAATTCTTGTTCACCTTGCAAGTGCCATAGTCTTCGTTCGCTTCGCAGTAAGTCCTTGCAAGGCACTCAAAATTGAAGTCATCGTAAAAGTTTTCACAGTCGATGCAACCGGTCAATGACATCTCTTTGGAGTCATTTATTGTTGACCATTTGGGCAGTGCGAGTGAAACGATTATCAAAGAGATGTTCACCAGTAGCACTATTACTGAAATAACGATCAGGTAAAATTTCATTGTAAGGATTGTTGGTGGAGTATTAACAGGAATTAATTTTGATTGAGAAAATGGAAATTGGTAAGAATTTACCCTAATAAAGGTCTAAGGTAAAAAAAATCATTTTCTTTATACAAAAGATTATTTTTCAGTGAATTTCTCATTTCTCAAGATTTTAAAATAATTATCACAAATCAGTATTTTCAACTAAATCTAAATATGTAATTTTCCTCTTTGTAGCTCAAATGAATCAAAACATTGAGAAATTGTGTCTTCAGGTCTTAAAAGATGCTCCTTTCACTGAAAACAATGAACCTTCCGACCCTGACATCTGCAGCTGGAACCAAAAAAAGTACCCTGAGCTTAAACCTCTGAAAATTTCAGAAAAAACAGACTCAGCCCCTCGAAGATCGCCGAATCCCTGCATAAAAGAAGCGAAACCTTTAAACGTTGAAAGCCACTTCCAAAGTCCAAGTCAAAGTCCAGTAGTTTCAAAGACTCCAACAGCGATTTCAAGTTTAAAGAGAAATTTTTACATTAAAAAACTGGCAGTTCACAAGTTTTCTAAAGACTTTTCGATTCCTGCAAGTCCTGAGCCTCGCTTGCATCGACTTGACCTTTTAGAGCGAGCGAAGCCAGCGACTAAGTCGATATATTTAAATAATTCGGCATTCAAGAAGCTGAAATTTAAAAAAATCTTGAAAGAGAAGCCGTATCAGTACTCTTTTAACTTTACTAACAGCAAGATCATTGAATATATCGGAAAAATCAAGTCGCCTTGCTTGGATGTGAAAAGAACTCACACGCTTGTCAATAAACTTCCTTTGTCTAATGCGCAGACTTTAGAAGAGTTGTTGGATTTGACTAAGTTAATCAAGAACAACAGGAAATATTTAAAAAATTAGAAGTAATGAAGGTAGCAAGATTTTTCATTAGTTCTGGAAATATTTTCTTCGGAACTTTAAGTTTTTAAGATATTTTCTAAGTACTTTCAATACCCAGTTAATTTTCGGTTAACTTTCAAATGACGAAACTGATCCTTTTCCATACTTCAAACTAAAGGTTCAGAAAACATCCAATAAACAATCATCTCTCTAATCCCCTTAAAACCCTGATGCACTTCTTATTACATCAGTTCTAATAAAACAATGTTCGAATTTGCCGACGAGCTGTTCTTCCGACCCGAAAACGACTACGAAACGCAACAACTCGAAGTTCCATTCATGCGGATCCGTAAAAATTCCTTCATTGATCTGTTGTCTTATGAAAAATCTACCCAAGACTCCGATTTGGAGGGAATAAATATTGACCATTGTTCTTTAGCCCTACCGATTTTGCAAACATATCCTCAAGAGTTCGAACAAGTGAAACTTTTACTCGACGATTTCCCGGACCTGAACGTGATCCAAAGACCTAAAAACCAAGGAAGTCTTTCACGTAAAATGGCAGACCCTGGCGCGGAAAAAGCGAAAAATGCAAAAATCGGGACTTTGACTATTCAAGAACGTCTAAAAAAAATCGAGAAATATCTGGAAAAAAAGAAGAAAAGGACCTGGGTGAAGAAAATTCATTACAACTGCAGAAAAAAAGTAGCTGATAAAAGACTTAGAATTAAAGGAAGGTTTGTGACAAGTAATAAAAAGAAATAGTTTATAATGGAAAGACCCTCTTTGATCCTTCCTAAGAAAAGATTAAGGCTTTGCCCTGAAAAGATGAAACCTGGCATCAATGTCATGGTGACTGGTTTAAACGTGGTGAAGAAAATGACTGCTCAAGAGACTGAAAAAGTTTTAGAGTTTATGAAAAATTATCCTGGGGAATTCTTTAAAGTAGAGTACTGGAAACTCGCTTTAGAAAGAGGACTTCAACTTGACTTGTCGCCTGAAGCGCTTCGGTTGTTTTGGATGAATTTACAGACACGTCCTTTGATTAGGACTGAATTTTCTTTAAAGGTCAGGACTGACTTCGAGTATCGACCTGCAAGTCCCCAAGCACCCTCAGAAGAACTTTTAATTATCCAAGGAGATGCCGGAAGAAGAGTCTTTTCAGTAAAAGAAGCAGAAAACCAGTTCAAACTTCGAGGATTCATCAATAAATTCGAGAACCTTCTGAAAACCTGCAATAAAATCACTAAAAAACCTTTAACCGAGCAGGAGCTTGCAGTTCTTTTATTTAAATTTAAAGGAAGCAGCAAAGACCTGCTGTTCAGCCTGATCGACCAGTCCTGCAAGACGCCATCAAAGATCCTTTACAACGACTGCAGCAACTTATGCAAGCGGCAGATTCCTCTAGAAGTCTTTATTTCAGTTTACCTTGACTGCAAGGGGATGATAACATCGATTTACAGCCATTTCGCTTCTGCTAACTAGAATAATAATGTCAGAACCGATCTTCGAAGAAAACTCTTCAAACGTTTCCTTCAAAGACCTCGGCCTCTGCTCTGAACTTTGCCTGGCCTGTGAAAAACTCGGCTTCGTCAAGCCCACGAGTATTCAGACCCAATCTATTCCTTTCGCTTTAGACCGCAAAGACCTTATCGCCTTGGCCATGACAGGTTCAGGGAAAACTGCTGCTTTTGTTTTGCCGATTTTGCAACATTTGTTGGATTGCCCAACGAGTCTTTTTGCACTTATTTTAACACCCACTAGGGAACTCGCTATTCAGATTAGTGAACAATGTGAGGCTTTAGGAGCTTTTATTGGATTGAAAACTGCGGTTCTTGTTGGAGGATTGGATTTAATGGCTCAGGCGGTTTCTTTATCGAAAAAACCTCATATTGTTGTAGGAACTCCTGGAAGAGTGGCTGATCATTTGCAGAATACTAAAGGGTTTAATTTGAACAGTGTTAAGTTTTTGGTACTTGATGAAGCTGATAAATTGCTTAATATGGATTTTGGGAAGGAAATTGATTTGATTGTTTCGGCTTGTCCTCAGGAAAGGACTACTTTGCTTTTTTCTGCTACTATGACTAATAAAGTGCAGAAACTTCAGAGGGCTTGTTTGAGAAAAGATGCGGTTAAAATACAGGTTTCTGCGAAGTATCAGACTGTTGACACCCTAATCCAAGAGTTTCTCTTCATTCCAGCAGCTCACAAAGATACTTACCTTCAATCAGTGCTAAAAACTTTTTCAGGTAACTCAATAATAATATTTACAGAAACAACATCAAACGCTTCTAAAGTAACACTTTTTCTAAACAAGCTAGGTTTCAAAGCAGTGGCTCTTTTTGGAAAATTAACTCAAGATCGTCGGCTTGAAAGTTTGAACAAGTTCAAATCCAAAGGGAAAAATATTCTAGTAGCAACAGAAGTAGCGAGCCGAGGACTGGACATCCCTTCAGTAGACGTTGTGATAAACTACGATGTGCCATCCCAAAGCAAGAACTACATCCACCGAGTAGGAAGAACAGCTCGAGCAGGAAGGGCAGGAAGAGCCCTAACTCTAGTGACTCAATACGACGTCGTCCTTTTCCAAAGAGTAGAATCCTTACTCGGTAAAAAGCTAGAATCTTTTCAAATAGACAAAGAAACCGTGATGCAAGATCACGAGCAAGTCTGCGAAACAATCAGAGCAGTGACCAAAGAAATCAAAGACCAATCCAAGGAAAGCGAAGACGATGAACGACTCGACGACGACGGAGAAATCGTGAAAATCAAGAAAGTCAAGAAAAACAAAGTCCACAAAAAAAGAAAGACTAAGTAACTATGCCACCTTGTCCTTAATCACTTAAAACCCCATCAACTTCTAAACTTCCTCATTCATCTCCTTTAAACCACCTTCTAACCCAGAATCACGAGTTAAATAAATGGTTCATAAATGAAATATTTAGCAGCTTACGCTTTGGCCTGGTTATCCGGAAAGGCTTCTCCGACAGCAAAAGACTTAGAACCGATCGTGAAATCAGCAGGTGGTGATTTTGACTCGAAACAAGCAGAACTATTGGTGGAAGCTTTGAAGGACAAGTCATTGCACGAGCTGATCGCTTCAGGCAAGGGCAAGTTGAGTGGAATTTCCTTATCAGGTGGAAGTGCAGCAGGAGCTTCAGCCGACACCAAGGGAGCCACAGAGACCAAAGAGGAAAAGAAAGAAGAAAAGAAAGATGAAGACGAAGACGCTGCACTTGGAGGAGGAATGGGTCTGTTCGGAGATGATGAGTGGTAGTCTAAATAAACCTAGCTTTCCTCTTATTAATGGGAAATTCTTCTTTGAGTCAAGACCCTGAAATTCGCGCAGTTGTTCATCAGCTTAACTCGCATTTCAAGACTAAATCAACTTTGATCTACCAAATCAACCTCATCAAGCAGAAACTTAACTCAAGGAACAGCTTTGCTAAGACTAAAGAAGAAAAAACTGCACAAGACGAAATCTTGCTTATTCCTGATATGATTTGCAAACTTCGAAGAATGAGTCAAGAGAAAAAAGTTGTAGGAAGGAAAGAAGAGGTGGGAAATTTGGACTTTTCAGAGATTTTTGGAAGGAAAGAACTGGAAATTTGTGAACTGGAAGAGAAGTATTTGGAAGAAAGAGAGAAATTTGAAGAGTTGGTTGTTGTGAAGGGTCAGTTAGAAGAGAAAGTCAGGGCTTTGACTGAAAGGAAACAACCGGAATATGAGGAAATTGAGGAAATCAAAGCGAAATTACGTGATATTCAAAGTGAAACTGAAGGGTTAAAAGAGATGGCTAGAGAACTTCATGATAAGCTTCAGTTCTTGATGGATACCAAGGCTAAAATGCTCATTGATCGAGGGATCAAAAGAAGAAACCATTTAAAGCAGTCCTTGAATTACCAACCCGCTCTTAACGTCCAGTCAAAGCAAATTTCAAAGCAAGAACTGATAAAAACCATTGAAAGAACGAAAATAGAGCAAAGTATTCAACTTGCTTATATACAAGATAGGAAAAAGGCGATAGAGACCTGTGATGAAAGGCTAGGAGAAGAAGAAATCGCTCTCAACTTGGAAATCTCGCAAAATAACGAAAAAATTGATAGTCTTCAATGGGAAATCGAAGAAATGAACAGAGAACTCCAGGTACTTAAAAGAGATGTTCAAACTGAAAACTCGCTGCGGTTTGACTCTCCAGTATTTTTCACGAATGAATCTGACCAAGGCAGTCTTGGAAATAGCTTCAGCAGTTTACTTGACGGAATGAAAGACTATCGACTTAATACAGAAGCAGTTGCAGAAGAAAATGAAAAACTCAGAAGCCACATCAGAGATATTTTTTCAATGAAAAGAGCTCAAACAGTAGGAATTAGAAACGATTAGAAATTATTAATATTGAAGTATTCTTCTTCTTATTTCGTGATCTTCTAAAAAGATTCATTCATCAATTTAATACTCCCAGTAAAATTTTCATTCAATTACTAAAGATTTTAAAATCTATAAAAATGTACGAAAGCGATATGCGAGACAATAAAAAGATCACAGTCTTCCCAGGGAACATATTCAGAGTGAAGTGTCACATGCTAGTCCTATACGAGGTGAGGTCCTACAGCCATGCCTACAAACGAATCTCTTCAAAACTCGACATGTCTAACTCAGACAAAAACGAGAAGTATGGTGAAACCCAATTGCTTTTCTTCAAAACCAGACGTCAAAAGTTCAGCAGTATCTGCGTGATCGACTCGACGAAGCCATCATCATCAGTGAACTTCAAAATAATGGAAGAAATTTCCAAGTTCCTGACGCCATTACTGAATAATCTTACCCAAAGCACTCAAAAAATAGTAGCTTTCAACTTGACAGACCAACAAGAAACAGAAAGTTTGAAGTACTTGATAGACAAGTTCTTGTCATTGTCTCAGTCCTTCCACGCTATTCTGGCAGGGACTCCCCTGAACACCAACCACATGCTCAGTCATTTAAACCAGTCAGGCCACTTGTTGACAAACTCAGCGATTGAGACTCCTACTCTCATTAAAAGTTACTTCGAGCACCTCATGTGCCAGGAATGCAAAAGAATCGATATTAACTCTAAGTCAACTTCTGACTTCAGCAAGCTTTACTGTAAAACTTGTGCACCATTGTTTTCAGCGTATACGAATTGTAAGTATGTCAAAAAGTGTATCAGTCTTTTAAAGGAAAAATGCTACTGCAAGGCTGATTATCGCCTTGGGGAAAGGGACAGTCATCTGGCAAGCTGCACGACTACTGTTTTTTGTTGTGAAAAATGTGAGTTTTACTCTGGACAACATGACTTTGCTAGACATTATGTCATGGCTCATTCGAAAGAGGTTTATGACCGCATGGACGATATGTGGAAGAAGAGAATTGATAAGAATATCAAGGTTCAGTGTCATAAATGTGGAAATTTCTATCAACAGGAAGGTGGAAGATGCACAGTTTGTCTCGAGAAGGAAATCAGGGCGAAAATGATGAATAAATAATTTATTAGGAAAAATTTTAAAGATTTTGTAAAAAAGAAAATGACATTATTTCTACCTATTTAAAATTGCATCATTCTAATCATAAGCACTCACCATTAAATCTCATAAATGTCATCTTTTATCATTAAATTAGTGAAACCTCTGATACTTATCAGGTGTAAAGCTAAATTTCCTAGGAACACATGCAGAGTCTCCGTTCCTAACACTTCTGCACTTAATCCTACTCCCCATGCCAACCCTGCCCAGTACCTGACAAATAAACCATTCCTTCGGCAAGATGCGAGCACATCTCGAAGCAGCTTCAATCCATTTATGAAATCCAGCCTTATTCCTTTTACAAGTCTCTCCAATTAAATACAAAATGCAAGTATGAATATTAACCTTGTACAACAAACTCTCTTCCTGAAACTCTTCAAGTAACTCAGGAGACTTATACAAAATATTAAAGTCAAAAGGTTGCATTTTACATAAATCTTTCAAAGTCACAGGAGGGATCCAATCAGTTTCTATTTTTGGAGGCTCAATGTTTTTCCCTTGAACAAAGTGAAGAACTGGCAGGGCCTTCATGACTAAAGAATGGAAAAGTTTGTAGTGAGGAGAGTCTTGAAGACTGTACTGCGGGTGTTTCAGCTAATTAACAGTCACTGAAGCGAACAGGTTTTTATGTCGATGCAGGTGGTCCGAACAGATTGACATGCACTTTGAAAGGATTTCTTCTGATTTCTTGAAAGCTTCTTTTATGTGAAGAAGAGCCAGGTCGTGGTTGTTGACACTTGTGTAAAGACCGAATAGCTGAAGGTGCATCGAGCATAGGACTCGATTTTGAAGCACTTGATGAAGAGGCTTTGATGGAAATGATCGTTGTTTGAACATTTGAACTGCTTTGAACAAGTAAATCGCCGCATTTTTCACGTCGTTCTTGCTGAGTAATGTGTACTAGTAAGAAAGTAAGGAGTTTGTGTGAGAAATCAACCCTAGCACTTCAGCGTCGAGTAATATTGATTGTTTTGTTGCGGAAATCACGATTTCTTCGCAGTGGCTTAACATTTCTTGGGCCTTGTCTAGCTGGACTTGCATGATGTTGTCAATCGCGTGGAAAACGTACTCGATTAGGACTTTTGAGACGTCGGCTGAGTGGTTTTTACTTTTTGAAACTAGGTCATCTAGTTGTTCCATTTATTTTACGTTCTGATGTAAATGGAAATTTTTAATATCAAGAAAAACATCGGAAAAGGAAGCTTTGGAAGAGTTTTTCAAGGGACTGACTACAAAGGAAGGGAATTCGCTGTTAAAAAACTTGATAAAAAAGTATTGGATCAGGAAACTTTAAGGTATGTTAGGATGGAAATTGAGACTATGGCTGATTTATTTCATAGGAATATTGTCAAATGCTTTTTTTCTTTTGAAAATGAGGAATCTGTTTTTATTTTTATTGAAATGTGCCCTGGAGGTGACTTGGAAAGTTATTTGAAAAAACATACACCGAAGAAAAGGAATATTAGAAGGTGGGTAAAAGGCCTGCTGGAGGGGCTCAACTACCTACATTCAAAAAATATCATGCATAGAGACCTAAAACTCGCTAATTTTCTCCTCTCATCACAGGACGAAGATCAAGCAGATTTAAAACTAGCAGATTTCGGTTTCTCAAAAAAGTTAGAATTCGGCATAACTGACACTCAACTAGGTTCCCCTCTGTTCATGGCTCCAGAGATATTTAAGAACGACAATTATACATTGAAAGCAGATATATGGAGCCTGGGATCTTCTTTATTCGAATTATTTTTAGGCCGGCCGCTTTACAATTGCACAACTCTGCCTGATCTGATGAGGGCTCATTTAGAAGAAGTCAAGCTGGGAGACTTGAAACTTTCCTCTCACTACAAAGACCTTATTCTCCGATGCTTATCACTAAATCCAAACGACCGCCCTACCTGCGAAGAGCTTCTTCAAATGACATGTTTTTCCGACCAATTCGAAAAACTCGAAGATTCAATAGAAAACGAAGACTTAGAAGAGACTTACGATTTTCTACTCCCTGAAGATCAAGACCCCAAAAAATTCCAAAAAAAAGAAGAAAACCAAGAAAGCATCATGCAAGGAGATCTAAACCAAAGCGAATACTACGAAGACTATGAAGAAATCGCATTTTCTGCAGTAACAGCAGAAATCGAGCTGATGATTTTCGAAACCCTAAAGCAAAACCTCCAAGATTATCACTCGGACCTAGCCCTATGCTCGTCAATTTCCAATTTTTTTCTAAAAAATCATAAAAGGTTCGATTTTCACCTAAAAAAAATCCAAGATGAATTCGGTGCTCGTTGTTTAAACGACAGCCACTTGAAAGTTTTACTTAAAACTTTGCTATCCTTTCAAGAATTCACTGAATCAATATCAAATCCAGTAAATTCCTTAGATTTCAACTATCTTTCCCTGAATCCATTCCAATCCTACTGCATGTCATTTCTTACCGAATAATTAAAGTCTATTCAAAATCATAAAAAACATGGAAGACCCAGAAGAGCCGCTTGAAGAAGAAACTAAAAAAGCGATAACTCTCCGTCCTCTGACGAAATACGAGCAAAACATGATGCTTCGAGCTCGGACAAAGCACAAGGAAAACATAACGAAAGACCAGAAATGCTGGGGAAAGACTTTCCAAGGCTCGGCCTTCATCCCCAAGCCGGATAAGATCGTGTTTAAAGACTTTGACGTGGGAAGCAGCTATTCAATCACGGTGGTTCTGACAAATGTGAGCTTTACCTTTAATTCTTTCAAATTACTGCCATTGGAGCTGGAAATCAAGGACTTCTTTGCAGTTACTTTCACTCCTCCTGGGCGCATGTCGGCTGGATTGACTTGTCCTGTGACAATCACGTTCAACCCAAAGGTTAATAAGGACATTGTCACCGTTTTTCCTATTTTAAGTGAAACGGGTGAGATTCAAATACCACTTGAGTGCTATACGAAAAAAAGTGTCATCAGTTATGATACACAAGAAGTCAACTTCAAGGAAGTCATACTTGGAGAACATGGGAAAAAAACTCTTACTATTAAAAATGATGGTGCTCTTGGAAGTGACTTTAAAATACTTGATAGTGATGGGAATCCTATTCCTGTTAAAACTGATAAGTCAGCGGTTGATGAGTCTTTATCGGTTGCTGCTGATGATTCCCCTGGGCTACCTGATGATAGTTTTTTTGCGATGCTTGACTTCCCTAGAGCATCAACAATAGGAAGCTACTCAAGCCAGACCCTAAATTTCAAATTTTCTCCAAGCCAGATCGGTGAGTTCACAGAGACCCTTCAGATACTTTACTCAAATTCAGACATTCCTCGACTAATGTTAAAAGTAACAGGTCATTGCATAGATGTCCCAATATGTGTAGAGCGTGATTTATACGATTTCCAGGTCTGCATCTTAAACCACACATACCGTGAAAGAATATTACTACGTAACCGAAGCCTTCTTCCAATGAAAGTGCAGCTGACATTTCCAAAAGACGCGAAAGACCACCTTGAGTTCAACCCGACTCTCGGATTTATTCAAGCCAAGTCAGAATTCGAGATTTGGGTGAAATTCAAGCCAAACCCCGACGTTTTCATCAAGTTGCGAGACTTTGTCGAGTCACAAGGTGTTTTTCGTGTGCCTATAAAAGTAACAGGGGCCAACCAGGTCATGCCTGTTAACTTTGAGATCAGAGCAGAAGTCTCAGACGACATGATCGAAGTCGACCCGCCACTTATTGACTTTGGAGAGGTCTGGGTGCAGACAGCTGTCAGTGCTGGGTTTAAACTAAGAAGCAGATGTCAACTGCCTCAAGAATTCGCTTTCGTCAGGCTTCCTCCTACTGTCTCCATCTTGCCCGCTGAGGGCTTCGGAGTCTTGCTCCCTGGGGAAAGTCTTGACTTGCGAGCCGTTTATCGACCTGCTCCGGTGAAGCCTGGAACTGAACTCACTAAAGATGTGAACGATTTGTACATCAGGTTTAAATCAGGAGACCTCTGTGGAAGAGAGATAAAAGTTCCTTTTTCAGCTAAACTTCAAACTTCTCCGATCATTTTTTCATGTTACAAAGTTGAGTTCCCTGTCACCCCGATCAATGAAATTTCTGAATTTTCATTGAGTGTTACGAATGTTTCTAAAAAAGTTCCTTATTCAATGGAAATTTCTCCTCCAGGGTTTAAAGTCTCAGGTCTTGGAATCACTCCTGTCGTGATTCCAAGGCTTTCACCTGGAGTGACTTCAAGAATTATTGTGAAATATTCAGCGGAATTTAGAGAACCTGGCGAAAATCTTGGAGCTTTAGGAGGTGAATGTCAGGATTTTGAACAAGAGACTCTTGAACGGTCTCAACATTACAAGTGGCTTGTCCCTGTTTACTTCCGTTCACTGAGCAACGAGGAGAAGGTGAAGAAGATTTTTATTGAAATTCGCACTTGTGTCACTCACAAGCATCTTATTGCTGAGCCTGATTTTTTAGACTTTGGAGAAGTTGCCGTTGCTTGCAGAAAAATCATTGAATTTGTGGTGAAAAATAATGATTTTAGCTCTGCTAGTTTAATGAAAGAGCCGCTTAGTCCTTATGGAGGATTCGCTGTGTTGAATGCTATGAGGGTTGTTGAACCTGGGCAGTCTAGGGTCATTGTTGTTGAATTCGAGCCTCTTAGTCAGCAGTTGTTTGAAGAAAAACTTACTCTTAAGACTGCTACTTCGAAAGTTTCTGTCGCTCTTAAGGGACGTGGTGTCAGGCCTCAGCTTAAACTTGAACCTGAAGATGGCTTGGTCAATATGGGAAATACTGTTGTTGGAGATACTATTGAGAAAACTGTCATGTTGAAGAATTTAGTCACTTTTCCGTTTGAGTATTCTTTGAAAAAAAGGGCGAAAGGTGTTCAGAATTTTAATGGATTGGTTAATTTTACTTATATTCCTCAAGAAGCTAAAATCGAGCCAGGAAAAGACTTGCAAGTAAAAATCAGGTTTAATCCAGACCATTATTCAGAGCGATACTTCGAGCACGTCTTAATCGACGTACCTAATCAAATCGACCCAAAAGAAATGTTCGTAGCAGGAAACTGCTGGAAAAGGTCAGTCTACGTGAGATACGACAAGGCATTCAAATGGCCGAGTCCTTCTGAAATGGAAGAAGAATCAGAAGGTCCTCTAAGTTTTTTAGCGAAGACTTCAGACAAGCCAACCAGGTTTGAATTAGTTTTCATTAAAAACGTTCCAGGTCTCAGTCAAGAACAAGTCGAGCAGACCAAGCAAAGAAAAATCGTTTTTGGGAACTGCAAGTTGAATGACTCGAAAAGTGACAAAGCAGGAGCTTTCGAGATAAACATGCCAAAAGTTGAAAATAATCTTTTTGTTTGTGATGTGGCGAAAGGCAACTTGGCCCCTGGGGCTGAGCAAAAAGTCACTTTTACATTCAATCCCCTTCCTGTTGACCCACTTTTGAATGAACTCGAAGTCTTGAGAGGAATCGGACAGTGGATTGAAGTTTTGGTTGAAGGAAAAATCACTGGAGGGTGGGTTCCTCCTGGCATGACTGACCAGCAACCGTTTGAAGTCCTTTTAAGAGCTTATGTTCAGCAGATATAATTTTAATGGTAGAAAAATTTAGAGATTATTGAATTTTTTCAGAGAAAATTTATTAAAGGTATAATTTTAACTATTTTCAAGAATTAATTCCATAAATGAGAACCTTTCACTAGAAGTTTAAACTTTTCTTCGGGACTTATGCTCAGATTTTGAGTTTCTCCTGGTTTATAGGAAGTTTTGTAATAAGTCAAATGAGGTTTGAACCTTTTACCGTGTGTTACTCGAGCACCGTCGAACTTTAATGCGTTGTCAAGATTTAAGTTGACTTTATGAGGTGAAGAGCAGAGACTGTTGTTACTTTTTGGAAGACTTTCTAGAATAAATGAGGAGGTTTTTGGGGTCTTTCCTTGGAAATTTTTGGATTTGGATTTGGTTTTTTTTAGTTCGGTTTTAGGGATGTAGTGCTTCATTAGTTTCTTGCGAATGTTTAACACTGGTGATATTGAAACTGGTCTTTGGCTGATGATTTGGCTTATACGAACCTCTGATGTTTTGGGTTTAGTTTTTATCATGTATAAATGGAACTGGATATTGAAAAAATCAAAGATGAGACAAAAGAGCATCTCTCACGGAATAAGGTTGTTCTTGGAGTATTACTTTTAATTGGAATTGCTGGATTTTTAACAATTTATCAGTTCGCACCACAGTTAACAGTTGCTGAACAAAAACTGATTTACAGGATTCCTGCTAGTCCTCAAATGCTTTATCAACAGTCAATGGTAGTTCAGAAATATGCCGAAAAAAACTTCTGGTACGTGATTTTTTCAATATCCTATCTCTACATCCTTCTGCAATCCTTCAGCATCCCAGGTCCTCCATTTCTAAACATATTATCCGGTGCAATGTTCGGTTTATCAAGATCCTTCCTGCTAGTAACAATCTGCTCAACCCTAGGTTCGATGTTCTGTTTCATGATCTTCGAGACCATCGGTAAAGGAATCGCGATTCGTTTATTCCCATCACAGATCCTCTCAATGCACCGTCGAGTAGAATCAAACAAATCAAACCTATTCTTTTACCTTCTTTCACTCCGAGTGACTCCCTTTATCCCAAAGTGGTTATCATCAATATCAAGTCCAATAATCGGTATTCCACTATCAACCTTCACTTATTCCGCATTACTCGGCCTGATGCCTCACAATTTGATCCACATAAACACAGGAATAGCAATAAACTCAATGAAAGACTTCGGATTAACAATAGAAAACATTCTTTGTCTTGCAGGTTTAGGCGCACTTAGCCTGTTGCCTACTTTTTTCAGAGGAAAGAAAAAGAGTGATTAGTTAATAGCTTTAATGATGAAAGTTCGCATCCATTCAAGGTAGTCCTTTCCTGCTGCTTGGTAGGTATCGTTGTGGCCTGCATTTGGAACTGACTTGAACTCGACGAATTTCGCATTGAAGCAGTTCTCGCTGAGGGTTTTCATCTGGCCTGGCGGAATGAGCAGGTCTTTTTCTCCGGAGATAAAAAGCAGAGGACATGAAATCGACTGGATTCGTTCTAAGCTCGGCCACTGTTTTCGCAGTAGAAGTTTAGAGAAAAAAGAAAAGGAAGGGGCGAAGCTGTTGACTACATCGTTGATACTTGTAAAGGTGTTTTCAATGATAAGTCCTTTGATGGAATGTTTAGACTGCAATGTATTCGCCACGTAAATCGCAACTGCTCCTCCTAAACTTCTGCCAAAAATAAAAACTTGCCTAGGGTCGACTAACGGTGACTGAAACACCCAGTCAAGAGAAGCTTTTGCATCAAGTTGAAGTCCTTCTTCAAAAGGGTACCCTTGACTTTTCCCATATCCACGATAAGAAACAATAAAAACATTGACTTGAAGTTCTTCATAAAAGTCCTGCAAATTATCCATCCGCATTCCCATGTTTCCAGCATTTCCATGAAAAAAGACTAAAGTAGGAGCTGGGGTCTTTTTCTGTTTCAACAACCAGGCATGGATCAAGACTCCGTCTTCAGTGTTGATAAAAACGTCGTCAAAGTCGATGCCGCGATCAGCAGGACTGCGATAGCCGAAAGGATTTTTATATAAAAACCGCGCGTTGCCATCAGGGTAGTTCGGGGAGTAGATAAGCCGGTCTTTTAAAACGTTTACTAATGATGAGGCACTGGTGAAAACACCTGCTGCTACCATAAAAGGTTTCATATTTTAACTATTTCTTCTTCTTCTTTCCTCCACCTTTTTTACCGTCTTTTCCTGGGTCTTTGGCTTCTTCTTCTGCTTTTTTCAACTTATCGGCAGCGGCTTTTAGACCTAGAAGTTCGTAGTTCCATTCTCGGAACTCTTTGTTCTTCTCGAAGTCAACGTATTGAGTGCGAGATAGTGGAGAGATGAACTCGGAGATTGTTAGAGGACGCCACTTTAAGTTTGCTTTACGCTGCTCTGTCATCACTTTAGTTACTGCGGTTTTTAAGCTTCCAGTGGTGTACCCGTCAGACAGTTGAGAAAGCGTATTAATACTGAACTTCGGATTAAAAACCTCTTCACCATGTTGCGAAAGGAAGAATTCCCAGAGTTCCTTCCTAGTAGAATAATTCGGATAAGGAATATAAATATGTTTATTGAAAAAAGACTTCAAGTCAGCTTTCGAAGCTTCCCAAGGTTGACTAGTAGTTCCAATAATAAGTACTCTATGTTCAGGTTTAATAAACTTTTTATGTCCAACAAGATCTTTTTTCAATTTGGCAAACTGACTTTTTCCCTTCTTCTTTTTCTTCTTCTTTCCTTTTCCACCAGCGAAGTACTTTTCAACTTCATCAATATAAATGACAGCAGGTGGGTATTCTTTAGCAGTCCTAAAAGCAATATAAAGCATTTTATTAAGTCCTTTAGTCTCACCATTATAAGGCGAAACTTCTGCAGTATAAGGCGAGATATCAATAAAAATCGCGTTAATATGACTAGCAATTGCTCTTGCCAACATCGTCTTGCCGACGCCAGGAGGCCCGAAGAGCAGTATTGAAGAAGTGGTCACTGGGCCGTTTTGACGAAGATTCGGGGAACCCATTGGAAGGATGGAGTATTCCGATATCAACTGACGGACTTGCTGATATGAAGGGTCCGGCTCTCTTTCACTCAGAGGCAAAGGGTGCTGGATTAAAGAGCCCAGGTAGTTGAAGGTCCCTTTGAAATCTTGAAGCTTGCATGGGACTAACTTTCGGCAGATTCCTTTCGCGACTAACTCTGCAAGCATGTCCTCAGGTGCACGGTTTCCTACAGCTTTTTCGTTTGGACCACCTTTTGTTTTTCCTAGAAAGTCGAGAGCTGGGTTTCCTAAAAGTGCATCGAATGGACCTTCGGGAGGAATTTCTTTGTCTTTGCCTTTTTTGCCTTTTTTACCTTTTTTACCTTTTTTGCCTTTTTTGCCCTTTTTGCCTTTTTTACCCTTTTTACCACCACCTCCTCCGATTAGGTAAATGCGGATGTTTTGGAGCTCCGCTTCCATTAACTTGTCGACTGCTTGGCGGACTACTTCTTGGATCATTGGGCGAACTGTGGTTTTTGCTAGTTCTTCGTCGTATCTTTGAGCTGGGTTAGCTGCTTCGTCTCTGGCTTCCCAGACGTCTTTATAGTTGCCGATACCCTCTTGAACCTTTTGCACTGCCTGCGTAGTTCCTATCCACTTAGTTCCATCATCTTTCCCGCCTTTATCCTTTTTCGATTTTTTCCCTTTTTTCCCCTTTTTTCCTTTTTTTCCATCCTTTTCCTTATCTTTTCCTTTCCCTTTCTTTTTTTCCTCCTCCGCTTTCTTTTTAGCTTCTTCTTCCTCAAGTTTCTTTTTAGCCTCATCTTCAGACCCGAGTACTTTTTCAGTAGCAGCTCGATCATAAAATTCAGTAACCGCAGCAGGAGTGTCTTTATATTCATGTTGAGCAATCCAATCAACCATCCACTTTCTTCTTTCTTCTTTCATAGACTCTTCCATATCAGCTCCTTCATTTTTATGAACAGTTTCTTTAAGTTCTTCAACTTCCTTCAAATACTCATCAAGGTGTTCCTGTCGCTTCATTCTCCTTTTATCCTGATTTTTTTTCATGACATCGACAGGGTCTACATCAAGTTTAGGTCTTGAAGCCATTCCCAAGAACATGAGTTCATCATCTCTGGTCCTTTCAATATGAATCCTTGCCAAAAAAGCCCGAAAGACTTTCTGAATATTAAGAGAATGAATAATGTCAGTGTTTTCTTCTTCCACACGATTTTTCATATCTTCTTTCATTTTCTTCTTTTTAGCGAAGTTCTTCGCCTGGATGATTCTTTCCCTGCCTTGTCGACCTCTTTCGTTCTTTTGAACAATTCGCACAGCGGTGGCGATGTCGAGTTCAAGAAACAAGATCTCATCTTGCACGTCTTCTTCGGGCTGGTCAGTGTTGAAGTTCTGGATAAGAAGCTTGTTTATCAGCTGAGTCCGCCTGTCGAGGTAGTCTTTGTTTTCCTCAGCGAAATACCTGGGGATAGGAATTTCTAAACAGTCTGGGTCCAGCTTCAGGTCCATTAAAAGGTCGTCTAAGTTGATGTAGATCGATTTTGGTCGGGGATTTAGGAAGACTAGGATTTCCTTCACTTCTAAAAAACGGATTATGGTTGATTCTAAGGTTTTTTTTATCAACCCGCGCTTTTGGGGCTGAAGCAACTGGTCGTAACATTCTTCGAGCTTACGGATTATCTCGATGTATTTGATGTAGAGAAGCGCGTAGTGCTGGAACTTCCGAAGGGGACTCCATTTGTCTATTTCTGGAACTTTTTCACCTTCTTCTTTTGTTGATGGCAGATTCTCCATTTGCACCTGCTCCATCAGGTCGTTCATTGCGTCACGCCACTGGAGGTCAAAAGCGCTGAGTAAGGATTACATGTTTGACATCTTGGTTTGTAAGAATAACTGCTCCATATTGACTGCCGGGTGAGGATGTAGGCCAAAGTTTACATATCTAAACTATAACAAAAACTCTCTCCTATAAATTCCTAAAATTTGAAATCAGTCAAATCAGAACAAAACTAATCCCAACATTAATAAAAATGTTAAAAACCGATAAACCTTGCAATCTTTCCTCAGATCAGATCCTAATTTTTCTCTCGATCAAAGATCTAGCAATTCTAAGTAAAGTAAACAAGTCACTTTACCAGTACATCAAATCACAAAAACTTCTAAAAAAAAGCCTCTACTTCTCAGACCTTTTAGATTCAACTCGTCTTCATCTATGGAAGCAGATGAGTAATTTCAAAGAGTAAAGTTTGATTAGGACATAAAGAAGAAATATTAAAGACTCACACTTCTTATCAACTTCTTCTCGAAAAAGCCAAGACTTTAACCTCAGTGAAAGAGCGAGTAGTCAAAGACCTGCACAGGACTCACCTTGTTTCAACTGACCAGGCAAAACAAGAGAGTTTGTGCAATATTTTACTTTGTGTTGCTTATTTATTCCCTGGGATTTCTTATTGCCAAGGAATGAATTGTGTTGCTGCTGCTTTGTTGTTGGTACTTTCTGATGAGGAGGACTGTATGTTTATGTTTGTGTCTATTATTCAAGAGTGGCCTTTAGCTAAGGTCTATGAACCTGGATTGCCTGACTTGTTATTAAGAGAGTATCAGTTTAATTCTTATTTTAAGAGATTACTTCCAGATCTTCACAGTCACTTTAAAAACGAAGACGTAACAACCGGTTTTTTCATGTCACGTTGGTACCTGACAATATTTTCGATATACCTTCCATTCGAGATCTGCATCCACATCTGGGACTGCATTTTCCACTCAAAGTGGAAATCAATAATAAAAGTTTCGCTATCCCTAATGATCGAGCTGAAGCCGAAGCTCGTCTCAATGGACAAAGCTCACATTTCCAGCCTTCTTCGAGACTCAATGCGTGACTTTTCATGCAACTACAAGCAAGTCCTCCGTCAGGCCTGGTCAATAAAAGTCACAAATTCTGCTCTTGAAGACCTCGCTCAAGACTTTTACATCCAAGTGGCAAACTATAAATTAAAAAACATCGAGCCTTACTTCACAGAAGAGGAAAACACGGCCCTTTATGAAACCAAGCTGAAACTTGCAGAACACAGTGAAGAAAACAACCGACTTATTCAAGGACTTCAGAAAAATATTGAAGATCAAGGGAAAAAAATAGAAGATTTAGTGAGAGAAGCTCGAGATATGGCAAGTCAAATGCATGAACTGGAGAATTTAATTGAAAATCAATGTGATAAAAAATCGGCGTATGTTAAAACTTTAAGTGAACTTCAAGGAAAGGTTGGAGATGGCTCCGGGATATATGAAAGTGACTTGAACATCATTCAAGAGAAAATCAATGATATTGACTTTACATTGAAAGAAATGAAAAACGAGTATATTGACAAGGTAAGCTTTACTCAGGACATCGCGTATAAAATCGTTAAAGATAGTCTTTTCAAATGTCTCAGTATCAAGGAAAGACACTCGAAACTACTGCTTGGGTACATCTCTCAGAACGAAACAGAAAAACAAGGAATTTTACTTCAGCTTAGCAAAAAGTTGTCACCGATTTCTCTATCTTAGATTATTCAATATTATTCTATAAATGGCAGGGTATAATACTACTGGAAGTACTCATCGTGTTGTAGATCCCTCAGAAGCTTTAATATCAAATTATGACGACCCAAGAACAAACTTGACGCATGATATAATCTCTGAAAATCAGCTGCTAATCAATCAATCATTAAGAACTCCAGGAATTGGACAGATGTCTCATAATCAACCATCATTGTTCACAGGTGGAACCAGGACCGGCGAGGAGCAGGAAGTGATTTTATACATCTTGATGAATCATATTGACATAACATACTTGAATACCTACCAATTTATGCATTCTCTTTCTAAAGATGATCGTTTATCAAAATTCAAATGCCGAGATTGTTCGAATTTCGAGTTTAAAACAACGATGTCTTGTGGACATTCAGTTTGTCTCTTATGTCTTCATAATAACCTCCAAAAATTCGAATCATTCCAAAGTTTAAAACTTTGGAAATCACTAAGATGCCCTCAATGTTACTTACTTCCCACAAATTTCGAGTTATTCAGTTTATTTAATCAAAATCAAGGAAAATTAAACAGTTTTTTATCATCTAACCTCCAAAAGACCTGTTCTTGGTGCAGAAGAAGTTTAAAAATTATGACTCATTATTATCCAGAGCTGAAATGTCTTCATCTTTGCAAGAATTGCTACCTTGACCAGTTGTTTTGCAAGATAAAGACCTGCATGGTTTGCAATGAGGAGTTTTCTAACAAAAAATTCACATTACAAAGAGAAGAAAAATGTCTTGCATGCGAAAAGATCTTTAAAAACTCTCATAACGCTTTTAAATGTTATAAAGAAGGAATGATCTGCTTTACCTGTCAAAATAAAGCCATTCAAAAAAATGAAACATTTGAACAGCTGATGATTGACATGGAATTAACTAGACCAGTTTTCACTAAATTTTTTAATAAGTTTTGTGGAGAGTGCGGTCAGAGAAAAGCCTTATCTGAACTTAGGATATGTCAAAAATGTTATAGCATAATTTGCGAGAATTGTAGGAAGCAGGAGTATAATTGCAATGTTTGTAGGATTTAGAGTTATAATCATATTAATATGGCAGAGCAGCGAGAAAGCGAGTACAAAGAACTACTAAAGCGACTTGTAACTAAAAAATAGAAGAAAAACGGTGACTTGCGAAGAACCTCCTGTGAGTTCTGCTCAAAAGACATCACCCGGTCAAGTTACATCGAGTGTTCAGTCTGTCCTTCCTTTTTCATGTGCCTAAGCTGCTACTCTCAAGGCCTATCAAAAAACGACCACAATTCTCTCCACAAGTACTTCTTCATCGACTCAAACAACTTCCCACTGTTCATGTCAGGCTGGACTGCGAAAGAAGAGCTTCTGCTTCTTGAAAATCTTCTCAGGTTCCGACTGGGCAACTGGTCTTCCATCAGTGAAGCCATGGGCAGGAGCAAGTCAGCAAAAGAGTGCGAAAGTCACTTCAAAGAGGTTTATTTCGGGAAGACTGTAAATCATTTAAAAGAATATCAAATCATCAGCTTTCTTGACAACTCTGGAATGATTCAAACTCGCCAGGTGAGTAACTTTGAACTGTTGAATAAAGTGAAGAGTAATGAAGATTATTATGCTTTTGATCGTAGAGTTGATAATGATAAAGGCATTTTAGGGGATTTCGCAGGGTATATGCCTTTGAGGAAGGACTTTGATATTGAATTCGAAAATGACTTCGAAAATTACTTGGCGGACCTGGACTTTTATGATGATGACCGTCCTAATGATATCGCTGCTAAGCTTAAACTACTAGATTCCTACCAGCTAGTCCTTAATGAACGGGAAAAAAGGAAAAATTTCGTGTTGGACAGGTGGCCTCTTGAAATAAAACTGGAAAAAAAAGCGAAAAATAACGTCTTTGAAAAAATCGCTTGTAATATGATGAAACCTGCTGCACGGTTACTACCTTTTGATAAATATAAAGACTTTTGTGATGCACTTTCGAAGGAATACATGATAAAAATGCTTCTTGATGAACTCAAAGAAGCCAGGTCGAAAGGTATCAAAAATGAAGATGATTTTAAAAGATTTTTAATGAATAAAAAAAACAACTTTCCTATGAAAAGTAAAGAATATGAAATTCTTATCAGAGAACCTTTCGCTTATAAAAAAGGGGAAGAAATAAAAGCAGAAATTTTAAAGAAACTTGAAGGGTTCCCTGGAAATGCTGAAGAATTCGGAAAAAAAGTTGCAGTTAATGAAGGACAAGTAAATATCTTGATGGATAAAATAGTCAGCAACTTAGAAGGCCGAGCAGGGATATTCAATGACGTGCTTATTGAAGAAAGTGACAAAAGAGAGCTGATAAGTTTTGTGGTAAAAATGAGAGAAAACTGATTTTTCAATAATGTTTAATTAACTAATCAGCTTCTTCGAAAGAGCAAGAACAAGCGAAAACAACAAGCACAAAATCGTCATTGATAAAATAAAGTTCATGTCATTATGAGAAGCATGAATCAGTTTATTCTCAGCTTCACTTACAACTTGCATCAATTCATCATGTCCATATTTCAAGTTTTCTGAATAGTTCCTCAAGTACTTCATCTTGCATTCATTGTAATTCTTCAAAAGTTTGTAAAGCTGCGCAAGGTCTTGACTCGTTTTCATTTGTTTCAGGTTTTTTTCCTCCATTTCTTGAGTCATTGCAGAGATCACGTCATTTTTAGTGAGTCCTTGAAAACTAAGGATTTCGACTTCGTTTCTGAGTCTTTTTATTTCTACTTCTAAGGCTGATGTGTTTTGCTTTTGACTGCCTCGACTTCTGGCGATGATGATGGAGTTTTGCATCATCAACTCTTTGATAGTTTCTTCTTTGACCTGAATTTCATTTTTAAGCAGAACGAATTGTTTCTCTATTTCAGGCTGGTTGTTAAAAGCGAGTTTTACATTCAATTCATTGATTTGAGTTAAAAGAATCTCTTTTTCTTTATTCCCTTCAACCAGTTCGATTTCTTTAGTTTTCAGCTGCTGTCTGAGGTCTTCTCTAATTTTTTCTAAATTCGAGATATGCAGAGCGATTTTTTCTTTTTCGCCGAGAACGTTTTTTGAGAGTTCTTCGAACTGGTTTTTCTGAGACTCTATTTTTTCCTCATATTCATTAATAAGAAGTCGTGATTTTTCATTATTAGCTCTTTCAAGTTCTTCCTTTTGTCTAATATCAAATAGCTCTTGTTCCCATTCCCTTATTTTAATATTCTGGTTGTGAATTTCGAGGACTGAAATATTATGTTCCTCTTGAATTTTTTCCAGTTCTTTTTCTTTTTCCTCTAGTTCCTGGATTTTCAGGTCTTTCATGGCCAGGTCAGTTTTTTTCGCAGCGATTTCGGCGCTGAGCTTCTGAAGCTCATGCTCTAAAAGGTTTTCCTTTTCTTTAAGAGAAGCATTTTTTTTTAAAAGATCGTCTTTTTCATCTTCTTGTTGATCGATTTCTAGTCTTGACATGTTCAGAGTCTCTTCTAAAAATTTTTCCTTTTCTTGAAGTACGGAGATTGTTTCTTTTAAGAATTCGTTCTCTTGAAGCAGCTGGTCTCTTAGATCTTCTTGTTCGACCAGCTGGAACTTAGACATTTTTAGGTTTTCTTGAAGAAATTCATGCTTTTCTTGCAGGTTTTTCAGTTTTTCTTCCAGGGTGTTAAGAGTTTCTTCCAGGGTGGACAGGTTTTTTGATTTTTCTGAAAGTTCAGACTCGAGACATTCAAGAGATTTTAACAAACTTTCACATTTTTCTTCTGAATTCTTCAGGTCGTTAAGTTGGGATTGAATTACAGAGTTTTTATTTTTTATTATTTCTTCCAGGTCTGATATTTTTAAGTCTTTCAAGCTGCAGAGGTTTTCTAAAGATGAATTATTTTCTGATTGTTTTTCTAGTTCTTGATTCGCTGAATCGATTTGAGAGTGCAAAGATTCAAGTGATTCTGATTTTTCTTTTAGATTTTTTTGAAGTTCTTCTAAGTTTTCTTCAAGTTTCAAGCATTTTTCTTGTAATTCTTCGTTGTTTTCTTTAAGGTTTTTATTTTCTTGCTGATTGTTTTTAAGGATTTCTTCAAGATGTTCTTTTGCGATTTTTTCAGGAATAAGTTCAGAAATTTCGTCTTTTAAGTCATTTTCAAGTTGTTTCAAGTTTTCTATTTCACTGAGCAGGTCTTTTATCTGGTCATATCTCTGGCCGAGTTCAAACAAGTAAAAATCTTGAGAAGTGGAGACTCTTTGATTGAAATTCATGATTTTTTCAACTTCTTCCAAATGAGGAAAGTTTTTTCCCCCATTATTTTTGTAAAGGTCTTTAAAAGCTTTTTCGAATTCTTCAGTCTTTTCTTTCAGTTCTTTTTCAGAGGATTCGAAAAATACGAGTTTATCTGAAAGTTGAGAAAGGATTTTTTCTTTTTCTTCCAAAAGATCATCAAGTGTTTTTAGTTCTTTTGTTAAGGATTCCGAAAGGTCTTGATTTTCTTTTAATGAGTTTTCGAGGGCTTTTTTGGTTTCTTTGATGTTTGACTCTAGCTTCTCGATTGTTCCTTTTTGAGTCAACAGAATGTTTTCGTTTATTGAAAAAGTTTCCTGCAGCTTTTCAAGATCTTGAAGAATTTTTGAATTTTTTGATTGTGATTCAAATAGTTGAGAATTTAATTTTTTGGTATTTTCTTCTTTTTCATTTAGATCTGATTTTAAGATATTGATTTGATTTTCGAGGGATTTTATTTGAGCATCTAGTTCTTTTACTTGGCTTTCGTGAGATTTTGACCTGTTTTCGAGGTCGTTTAAAGTGTTTTTTAATTCGATTTCAGTGATTTTATTATTATTCTCAAGGTTCTCGATAACTTCATGATTTTTCTTTAATTTATCTTCAAGTGATTCATTTTTTGATAGAAATTCCTGAAGTTTTCTGCCAAGTTCTTCATTTTCTTGCTCGGAACCAAGGACTTTCCCTTTCAGCAGATCGTTTTCTACCTGTAGCTCCTTGATGTGATCATTTAAAAGAGAAAGTTGATCAGAAATTCTTTGATTTTCCAACCCTAAACTGTGAAGACTGCCTAAAAGTTGATCTTTTTCTTCAATAATCTTCTCAAAATCCTTGACTATTTCGATTTTTTCATTTTCACTTTTTTCTCTCTCATCTTCTAATTTTTTTTCAAACTCATTTTTCAAATTTTCCTTCAAAATTTCTTTTTCTACGATTTGATCTTCTAATTTTTTTTCCAACTCTTCTTTCAAATTTTCATAATTTTTCTTTTCATTTTGCAAAGATTTCTGAAGAGTTTCTCTGATCTCCTGTAATTCAAGTTGTTTTTTTTCTAACAAATCTTTGATCTGCTCACATTTTTCCTCATTTTTTTGTAAATCCTGTGATGCCAAGTCAAGTTTTTTATTAAGAAGGTTTTTTTCATCAGCAAGTTTATTTTTTTCTTGTTCAGCAAGGTGTAGAAGGTCATCAATTTTTTTTTTCTCAGAAGCCGCAGCAATCATTAACTCTAAAGCATTTTCTTTTTCGATAACTTCTTTATTAAGCTTTTCCTCAATAGCAGTTCTTTCATTTCTCGACTTTTGCAGTTCTTCAGCAAGTGCTTTAATATCATTGTTTCTATCTCCAGTTAAAATATTAATCTCTTTTTCCAATTCTTTTACTTTAACGGCAAGTCCTTCACTCGCGAGTTCTTTTTCCCTCAGATCTTCTTGTAAAGCATGAAGATGTCCTTCAAGCTCTTCTTTTTCCTGTTTCACATGATTCAATTTTTTATTATTTTCAGTAAGTTCATTATTTTGTGACTTGAAAATTTCAAGATTTCCTTTCAAAGCATCAAGTTCCTTTTGTTTTTCTTCTAGTTTCTGATACATCTCCAATTTTATGTCATTGACTCTTTTGACCTCCTGGTTAAACTTCGAGTCAAAAGGCTGAGAAGTGGAAAATTCTTGTTTTTCAGAAGATTTTGAACTTTCTGAATTTTCCACTTTTCCTGAATGCCAAGAGCCTATGCTTACAGAACCTTTCGATTCAGAGTCGCTGGAGTCGTCGTCAGGGTCTGCTTCTTCTTGAGGCTTTTCTTTCGTGAGGCTGAAGCTGATTTGGCCTGAGCCTATTCCAAGAGTTGAGCGTCTTTCATTCCCTGTTCTTAAAGTCTCGCCGTGAGGGTTGGCTCTTGAAACTTGCATTTCTTCTAAGACGACTTCTTGATAAGGTTCTTCTTGTTTGAGTTTCAGAAGGTTTTCATGGTCTTCTCTTAAGTTGTTTAGAAGGTCTTCGATTATTGTTTTGGACTCAGAAAGTTTTTCTTTTTCGTTTTGAAGGTTTTTTAATTCATGGTTCAAAAGGTCCTGTTCTTTAAAGGCGCTTTCGATGATTTCTTTAAGTCTCTGGTTTTCTGATAGTGAATCTCTGAGTTTTTGTTTTATTTCGTCGTTTTCTTTGGTTTTTCTTTTGACCTCCTCGAGTTTTTCCACTAAATCATCAAGTTTTTCATTAATTTCGACTTTAGTTTGAGAGACCTGTTCGAAATCGGTATCTTTTTCCTCTTCAATCTTTAAAAAACCTGAAGGGTGAGTTGAAGGGTAAGTCCCTGGAAGTTTCTTGTAAGTTTCTTTATCAATTGAAGAAGTTCTATCCTTTCGTAGATAAATAGGAGAAGAAAGGTTGACTTCAAAAGCTTTTGGATTCTCTTGAATGTTCTCCAGATCTTCTTGTGATGATTTCGGTCGATATTGACGAATGCGATCTTCGCCTTTTTCATTTTTTTCAGAGATTGTTGCTCGGCTCTCATTTTTCGCGATTGGAGAAATGTTAGGAGAAGGATAAGCCTCAAAATTTTCAACATCTTCAGAGTTTCCAGGGACTTTTGGTGGTTTAGAAGTGATTTTAAGGTTACTTTTTTCTGTAATTTTTTTGGTCGGCTCAAGTAAAGAAGGTTCTAATGGTCTTTCTTTATTAGAATCTTTTGAACCATATCCTGGGATATTAGTTGTTTTCTGAGATAGGCCTGGAGGTCTGTTTATCAACTCTTGGGACTGAAGATCTTTTGAAGGTTGTTGAAAAAAACTGGGGATTCTTGAATTTTCTGGAAATTTTTGTGGGACTGGTGAAGTTTTTCCTGGTTCTGATGATGGGATAATTGAAAGACCTGGAATTTTTGGAGGATTTGATGGCATGAGGGTTAATAAGGATTCATGAGTTTCATCAAATTTTTCGTCTTTTGTTTGATTTGAGTTTGACTTCAAGGTTTGGATAGGTGCTGAAGTTTCACTTGTGTCAAGAAGATTACCTTCGATTATTGAAGGGTCAGAAATGGCGTCATGGAATTCGTCATCATCTTCAATGTCAGAACTTTTGTTTTTTTTTTCTTTGTTTGATGATGGAAATAGTGAAGAAGTCTCAGTTTGGTTTTCTTTAAGTTTTAATTCTTTTTCTTTTGGTAAAATCGTTGGAATTGAATCAAGTCTAACATTTTCTGAAGATTTTTCAGGACTTGCTGATTTTGGTTTAGTCTCAAAAGTTTCTCGTTTCGTGATTTTTTTAGTTTGGGAGACAGTAATAGTAGTGATTTCTTCAATTTCTTCTAATTTTTCACTATCCTCAGAATATTCCTTATTTTTTTCCTTGAAGGTTTTTTTTTTCCTTTCTGATTGTTCAAAAGAGCTACTCTCAAATTTCGTTGACTTCGAGTTTTTAAAAAATCCTTCCTTTTGATCTTCTTTCGGCAGGTCTTGCTTTTCTTGTTCCACTTTTATTTTAATTTCGCTTTCATCTTTGCTTACTTCCGACCCCTCCTGATCTTCAGTGACATCAAACAAGCTAGGTCCTTCATTGATTTCATTGATAATTTCATCGATTTTTTCTACTTTTTCAAGAACCTCAGCTTTATGTTTTGATTCTTTTTCTTCAAAATTTTCGAGTTTTTCTTCGAGTTCCTGACATTTCAAGCGATTAGAAATTTCCAAGTCAGCAGACTGTGCAAGAAGGTCTTTCAACTTATCGCGATCTTGAAGAATCTTCTCAAAAATCACAGGAAGTGGAGAAAAGTTTCCAGTCATTTCATTGACGATTTTTTCATCATTTTCCAGTTTTTCTAGTTTAAATGCAAGGTCGTCATGTTGGTTTTGAAGAATCTGAATAAGAGAGTTAAGTTCTTTTACCTGTTCTTCTGAAGACTGTTCTGCAAGTTTATCTTGACTGTGTTTTTTTACAAGTTTTTCAAGTTTTTGTTGAATTTTTTCCTTTTCTTCTTTAAGGTCAAGAGTTTCCTGTTTAAGACTTTCAATGATGGTTTCCATGTCGACGATAAACTCAGAAGATGCTTTACTTGGCAGCTTGACTTGAAGAGACGAGTCAGGAGCGGATTTTTCAGTCATGACAGAAGAATCTGCAAAGCCTTTATCATCAGCACGAGACTTGTAAGTGTTAAGTTCATTTATCAATTTTTCAAGTCTTTGATAAAGTTCAGTTTCTCCTTGATTCTTATCAGCAAGAAGTGACTCTAGTTTCATTTCCATGATTTCCTTTTCTTCAACAAGTCTTTCTTTCTGTTCAATTAATTTTTTCACTAATTCATCCATTTTAATCACGATTTCTGAATTTTCCTTCGGAGCTGGATGCAGAATTTTTTGCTTTAAAATTAAACTGGTCTTTACACTTGATTTATCAGTGTTGAGGTCACTGACCAGGCTCTCAAGTTCTTTGATTTTTTCAATAACCTTGATCTTTTCTTGCAACTCACTCTTGAAAAACTCGACACTTTCGCCCTTGACCAGTTCTTTTAACTTAAAATTTTCTCTTTCGAGTTCTCGGATGCGCTTTTCAAGGGTTTTTTTCTCGAAAGTGAAAAAATCGAGTTCTGTTGTTTTTTCGTCAAGGTTTCTTTCAGTGTCGTTTATCAGTCTTTTTAACTTCTCGATCTCGTCTTCTAGTCTTTTGTTTTCTTCTTTCAAGGATGAGTACTCGGACTTGATCTTGAAGATTTCTTCTTCTTTTTGGGATACGATGTCGCCTTGGGTCAAGATGTGGTTTTTTAGCTGCGCGTTTACCTTGCGTAAGTCATCTTCTGTTGTTATGAACTCGGTCTCGTGTAGAAGCTCTTTTAGAGCTTCTGGGGTCGTTTGTGCTCTTTGGATTACCTTTTGGGGGGTCACTAGTCCTGAGGTATTGAAGCTTGATGAAGGACTTGATGTGTCAATCATTATATCACTAGGCCCTGCTCTTAGAATAGAAGGCGTTAGACTTTTGCTCTCTTCTAACGACGAAGTGGCTTCACTCATGCGTATCGGGGTATCGTCCGACATTTATAATGGACATCGAATTAACTCAAAGTGAAATTGAAGGACTTTCAAAGGCAATGAAGAAGCCAGAGTTTATCAGTCTGCTTAATGAATATGTTGATGAGATATCTGACCCTAAGAATAAGGCTGAGCAAGAAGCTTATTTGAAACAACTTGAACAACAAGGCGAATTACCTCCTGGACGAAAGCTGCTTAGGCCCTTCGCACATAGTTGTTTGAAGACTTTTACCACTTCTAAGAGAAAACTCAAGATTTTTATTAACTTGTGCATTTCAGAGGATATCAAAGCTCCTAATCTGGAAAGAATCAAGGAAGGCGGGAACTGGCAATTGCCTTATGCGATGGGCCATCCAAGACACGACCAAGACAACAAAAAAAAGAACTGTTTTACATTCGACATAGCATTTCACCCATCCGCATTCGTAATCGCTGAGTCTTCATCAAAGTTCATGAAGCTTTTATGTGACACAGCAATCTCAGGAGCGAATACTTTGATGCAGCCTCAAGGTGAGAAAGTATCAGAAGACTACAAACTGATGAAAAACCTGAAATGCAAAGGAGGGTCTCCAGGCTCCATAATGGTCTCCCTGCAGCGAATGGAGAACCCACACGAGCCACTGAAAGAACGAGAAAAGACTTACAAGCTCTCCGAAGAAGGCCCGAAGCTCTACAAAGAGCTGATATCCTCTCAAATCAAGAACCAAAGGGAACAAGACGACATCAAACTTAAAAACGAGACAAAACTCGCAGAAGAAGAAGAAAAAATCAAAAAGCCAGAAGAAGAACCCGTTAAAGTCAACGGTCTCATCCTTCCCAAGCACAAAGTCATTTATTCAAGCCCTGTTGACCTTGGAGAGTTCATTGATAACAGGTATAAAACTTATAAAAGGCCAAAAGAAATCGTTGTCACTATTGCTGTTCCTTTGTTGGAAAATCTTAAAGAATGTAAAATTGACGTCAAGGAAAAACATCTTGTTTTTGATGTCAAAGGGATTTATTATTTGGAGGTTAAACTTGATTTTGATGTTGTTGAAGACCAGGCTGCTGCCAAATTTGATAGAAAGAGAAAGGAACTTAAAATTGTACTTCCTGTTGTTCAGCTTCCAGAAGTTTTACATCAGATTCCTGATGATGTTCCTTTGGAAGTTGATGAAATTGAGGAAACAAGGAAGAATATTGGAAATGAAGGAAAATTTGAAGAGAATTTCAAGGAAAATAATGAAAAAATCAGCGAAAATCAAAGAAATGAAGAATTTGGGTCTGAAATTAATAGGGAAGGCAAATACCAACAAGAAAGTCTCTTTGAAACTGAGAAAAATTCTAAAATCTCAGAAAAAAAAAATGAAGTCATGGAAGATCAGAGAGAAGAAATCAAAAAAGAATTGAAAGACGATCAAAATTTCTCAAAAGCTACAGAAAATAAAGCTCTATGCGAAAATCCGACTGAAGAAACAAAATTTCCAGAAAGCCATGCGAAAAATGACCCAACCTCATTAAAAAAACCAGAAAAAGTTCCAAAGCAATCACCATGCTGCATCACTTTAAAGAGTCCACATTTGTTTAGTCTATATTAAAAATGTTAACCAAATTACGAAACCACCATAAAATTTCCAATTCCCAAAAAGATAAAAATTTAAACCCTTTTCTCACAATAATATACTTAACTTCAAATATTATTGCAAAAATCATCCCAACCTAAAACTCCAAAAAACGAGAAACCTTTAAAACCTTCTCAATTTTCCTTTCCCTTAACCAGGTCCAAATAATTCGAATCGACCTCTGATCCTTCCCCAGGCACCCTGCCAATCAAATCCTTTCTTCAAAGTCAAACCCTTCAACAAGGTCCTCCCTTTATCCTAAACTTCACCTCCTTCATTACAAGTGAAATCTTCTCAAGCGACTTCTAAATCAAAGGCAATTCACGTGTTCCAATTTTTAATTCAGAATAACTTAAACTCTTCTTCATCTTCGGGAAATCTTTGGCCATAGTTTAATCTTCTGATGAAAAATCTCTCAAGAAAATCGTCCACACATGATTCTCTGCATTCATCAACAAGTACCGACAGTGAGTTATCCCCTCAGAAAGTGCATCCTTCAGGGCACCTGAAACGTTCATCGACATCGATTTCATCAGAGTTGTCGAATGCGAGAATCATTCAAAGCAAGTTGGTTTACGTGATAAACCTTCCAGAGTCATCGGCCAATGAGTCACTGCTGAGAGGAACGACTTACTTCGGCCAATACGGACAGATCCAAAAATGCGTAATCAACAAAAGTCCTCAACACACAGCGTATCAAGCGTACCTGACTTTCGCATCTGATGAGTCAGCGGCGGTTTGTATTAAAGCTTGTAATAAATTCGTGCTTGACGGCTTTGAATTGACAGTAACTTATGGAACCACAAAATATTGCAATTATTTCTTAAGAGGTAACCAGTGCCCGAAGCCAGACTGTCTTTATTTGCACGAGTTCGCCCAGCAGAACAATGTCTTACCTCGAGACATAATGCCACATACCAAACACATACAACCCACCAATGCCGTCATTGATGGACTCAAGGTGCTAACTTTTCCTCCAATCGGAGACTCACGCCTTCCTTCTGCCAAGATTTTCAGAGAAAGGGCTCAGTCCGAGTGTTTTTTTGATGATAAAGGCTTCAAAAGCCGGTTCGGCTTTTGCGCTGACGGAGAAGAATCAGATGTCCCTGAAGTTTGCAAGGCTTTGAGAAAGTACAGTTCACCGAAGGATGACTCTATTGAAATTCCAATTTCTGATTACTCTGGAATCAAGAAAGAACTGGATGAGGATCGTTGGATGTGTGATGTCCTCATGGTTAAGTTGGAACATGAAAAGGTTGTTTTGTGTTGCAGGGAATAGATTATATAAGTAAGAATTTAGTCATTTTTGGTAGAAACGAGATACTTTTTATTATTGTTTAAAGTTAAAGCTTTAATAAATTTAAGTTCCTGAAATTATTATGTAACTTTAATAGTATTTAAGTAGTTGTTATTAATGGAAAGACCAAATACTTGGAGAACTATTCTACCTCAATACCAAGAAATAGTCTCATCAAAAACCCCTACAAGGAAACCAGAGTTTCTTAGAAGTCACATAAGTGAGTGCTTCAACTTCGAAAGACCAACTCAAGCAAAAACGCCATCAAGAGTCTTTCAAAGAAATCAAGCAAGTACTGACAATCCTTTATCCAACCCGATAGCGCCTTCAGCCCCAAGCCAACTAAAAAAAACTCCAATGAAAAACCGAGAAAGTAAAGAAAATCCGTTAAATTATAAAGTAACCCCAAGCAAAACCCAGCGAGTGATAAACACAAAAACAACAGCTAGCAAAATCGCATGTCTTTCATCGACATTGATAGACCCAGAGCGTCCAATAAAGCTAAACACAAAAAATTCAGAGACTTTCATGAACTTCTTGCCAGGTTCTCAGTACTCAAAAACGCCTCCAGTAGAGAAGCCTTTGACGAAAGTTCTCAACAAGAAGAACCTTCGCAGTTCCCAAGAAGAAAAACTTTCAATAAAAAAACTGAAAACAAACAAGCTTCACAACCGGTTCAGTATAAATGACCAGTTCAACTAACTCAGTGATTTCTTTATTTAACCCAAACAACTCCATTATCACCCTCGTCTTTTTCTCTCTCTAAATATGGTCCATAAAGCTAATGTCCCAGAAGGTAAACAAGCCGAAAGATTCTCAGATTCTTCAACAGGAGCTAAGGGCTTTCCAACCGATCTACACTTTGGAAGGCACTATTGGACTACTGGTGTTCTTTTCAATTCTTTTCTTGGTTTACGGAGCTGTTCTCTACTCGCAGGCTAGTCGTGTGTTTGAGGTGATCCGAGACTATACTCAAGACACGGATAATCCAGAGATTTGCCATGATTCTAAGTGCTATTACAACATTACACTACCTGAAATAGAGTCTCCTGTATATGTTTACTATGAAATCAAAAATTTCTACCAAAATCATAGAGAATATATGAAGTCTAGAAGTTATAAACAACTTATGGGCAAGGATTTGACTAAGGATGATATTAAGAATGAATGTAAAGGAGTTGTTGAGGGAAAAGATCTTTATGAAAAGTATTATATTGATGATGTTACTCTTATTAATGAAACTGATGTTGCTAATCCTTGTGGACTTGTGGCTAGAAGCTTTTTTAATGATACCTTGAAAATAAGAGATTCTGATGGGAAAGATGTACCAATTATTACTGATGGAATCGCCTGGCAAAGTGATAAAACTGTACTTTTTCAACACCCTCATGAAAAATATCAACAAAAACTTTGGACTGATACTGAAGATGATCGGTTTATTGTTTGGATGAGAACTGCTGTCACGAAAAACTTCAGAAAAATGTGGGGAATTATTAGCCGAGATAGTAATCTTCCTGCTGGAACTTATTCATTTGAGATAGAAGATAATTATGATGTCTCTAAGTGGAACGGAAAGAAAAAGTTTTTGATTTCTAATGCAAATGCCTTAGGAGGAAAGAACTACATGTTAGGAATGATCTTTTTAATGGTCGGCATGCTCTGCATGTTCGTAAGTCTCTTCTTCTGCGGACGAGCAATGATATCCAAAAAGTCAAACATATCAGTAGACCAATTATCCTGGTAATTAGAATAGTTAAACATTCTTGAACCATCAAGTCATACTTCCTAATAGTTTTCTCTACTTTTTCCTAAAAGCCTTTCAGTGTTGATTGAATCACTAAGCATATGACTAACAAGTTCCCTTCTATTCTTGATGCTAGTCAACTGTCGCGACTGTTGAGGAGTAAAAACATTGACTCGAGTCTTCTGAAACCTCGACCTCGTCTGAGACTTCAAAGGTGAAAGAGTCCTGCTTATCAACCTTGGCATATAAAAAGGCACATTCGGTAAATCAGAGCTAAAAACTATTGACTCCTTCATCTTATCTAATCCTTTTTCTACCTTCGGTAAAGGTGAGTCAGGCTTATTGGAATTCAAGATATTCGTTGCTTCAATGCGATTCAAGACTTTTCTTCTCATTTTAATCTTCTGAAGATGTTTTTTGCATTTAAAGCCCTGGACTTCGAAATCCATTCAATAAATATTGAGGGACTGCTTTTTGGATACGAAATGTTGGAAAAATCAACCAATTAATAATTTTCACTTATTTTTAAAAACTAGTCCAGCCAGTCTTCGGTTTTCTCCTTGAAGTGCTTTTTTTCTTTTGACAAGTGAAGATATCTTGTGTAGCAACTTCTCGATGTAAGTCTTCACGTCTTTGTGGACTAGATAGTCACTTCCTCCCATGTGCTTTGAAAATTCTATTGAAAAACCGAGGTCAGGCAACTGGCTGTAGGAACTGATTCCACTTTCAAATGAATTTTCGATGAAACTTGTTTCGTCTCCTTCGATTGTTTGAACTTGAACTTCGGAGTGGTTTTGGTTTTTTAGTTTTTTTAGTAAATTGTTTTGGATTAGGATCTGCCTTTGAAGGTCTTCGTATGTTCTTTGGAGGTCTGAGTTGATCAGACACTGATCTTCAAGTTCATTTTTCAATTTTTCTACCTTTTTAATCTTACTCTCATTTTTTCTGATAAGTTTCCTTCTCTCATCTTCCCTATTTTTCAAAAAATTTACAGCCTGCTCATACTTTTCACTCGAAAACGAAAACTCCTTTTCTTGTTTCCCTTCAATTTGGAAAAACGTGATGAGGTCCTCAAACAAGCTTTCAAGACTAGTCTCAGGCTTAGTAGATGATTTCTCATAGGAGACTTTATGATTAATTTTCTCTAGATTTAGTTTCGCAATAGGAACTTTTTTACTAGAAATTTCTTCATCATTTTCATTGAAAACAGTGATTTTCATTTCATTTCCCTCAAGAGCATTAACCCTTTCATCATTACCTTGTTTCGACCCTCCCCAGTCAGGACTATGAATAAATCTAGGAATTCTGTTTGCATTGTTACTTTGCATCACATTCCGAAATCTGCTATTCTTGATAAGTGCGATTTTTTCAGAGTTTCTACAAAAAATCCCTGACTGGACCTCATAAAACTCTCTGAAGACCTGATCAGAAGAATTAATGAAAAAACCACTTCTGAGGCTTTTCATCTGTTCTACAATTTTATTCTCTTGAAGACTAATGACTGCAAGTTCTTGACATAGAGCTAGACAATCAACGTTCTCCAGACAAATCGAATTTCCACTCAAGTCAAGTTCAACTATCGATTTAAGTCTTTGCACTCCATCAGTACTCGTCAAGAGGTTGTTCTTCAAATACAAGCACTTCAACTGAGTAAGTCCAGAAAAACTCTCAAAGTCCTTAATCAAGTTAAACGACAAGTCAAGTGACTGAAGATTCTTCAATGAATGTCCATGGTCGTTAAGAATCCTTATCTCATTATAAGAAAGGTCAAGAATTTCAATATTTTCTGGACAATTCGTCAATTCTTTCATCGCATTTTGACTAAGGCTCAGCTTTTTCAGGTACTTCAACTCAAACAGTTCAGAAACAATTGAAGTGAAATGATTCCCTGACAAGTCCAGTTCGGTCTACCTGGGCAATACCAAGTTTTTGAATTTTTCTATTCCTTGAAGACTGGTAAGAGACTTGTGGCAAAATTGGAGAGACATGAAAGTTGAAGGGTTTTTCAATGAGGCCGAATCGAAAAATGGAGAACTTGAAGACTTCATTCAAACAAGATTATTATAATATGAAAAGTCTAGACCTGAGTAGGGAACCTGCCAAGATTTCGTCCTTTTCCAATGTTTTGAGATAAAAGTCGAGACCAATTCGCCCGGTCTTTCAATGCGAAGTTTATCATGTCGATCAGCTTTTCTTCTGTGAAGGACTCGTAGATGTTTGGAAGGAAGGGCTTTGAAGGGTATTCAAGCATTGGATGAAGATAACCAGTTAAACGATTGTTTATGTTTTTTTGATGGATTCGACGAAAACTGGACTTGTAGACCCTGAACTCGATTAAGTCTTTTACGATTATTTCTTTCACTGCTGAACGTAAGTAATGGACTTTTAAATCTTCTGGAATTGAAGAACAACCTGAGTTGAGGTTTTTTAAGGACCTTAAACCAACTGTGTTTCTTCTTCTTCCTGATGATTTATTTTCAGAACCGAATAATACATGCTCGGCTTTGTTCCATTTTATCAGCAGAGACTCGTAGAGAGAGTACTTGAAAAACATGAAATTTTTCAAACATCTTTTCATGAAGATTATTTTAAGCTCCCAGTTTTTTATCAGTTTTGTCAAAATCGCTGTTGAAAGTTGCTGTTCTAAAATATTTACTAAAATTTTTCTGCAAGTTTTTCTTCTCAGTTTCAGCCACTTTTTCACTGTCGGAAGGAAAAATATTTTAATTTTCTGAATATTTTTTACTTTTAACGCCCGTTTTTTTTGTATTTTCTTTAAAATTATCTGGATTTTTCCAGAACAACGGCTGACAGCGCGAAGCCAAATAAGAAGTTTCATGGATCTAGCCCTGAGATTTTTTTTATTAACAACAAGATGCTTAGCAACATTAGCGATTCCAAC
This sequence comes from Stentor roeselii, assembly GCA_006503475.1. Classification (NCBI taxonomy): domain Eukaryota; phylum Ciliophora; class Heterotrichea; order Heterotrichida; family Stentoridae; genus Stentor; species Stentor roeselii. The sequence continues at coordinate 166,485 of RSEH01000003.1, read as the reverse complement.
AAGAATATCAAGAAAAAGCCAGGATTTGACGACTTGAGTGACTTTCTATTTAAACCATACATCAATATTCATCCGGTAGTCAAATTTTTTAAACTTTTCCCTGAGCAGGTCCTCCTTTTTCTTTTGAGTCATCTGGTAAATCTTTTCCTTTGTCAATTTCGTCACACTAGCTCTGACATTGCTTTGAAAAGCCCGAACTTTCGCCATTTGATTCTTAAGATCCAGAGACAAAACTGCGAAATCTTTGTTTTTTTCAATTCTTTTTGAAATCTCTTCTTTTTCTTGTGGTGATACTTTTTTGAATAGTGCAGAAACCACCAGATATAGGTTTTTTGAGTTGCTGGAAAAACGAGCGGATCTGTTGAATTCGAAAGAATTGCCTTCTTCTGCAGGGATTAGATATTTTCCTGGACCCAGATTACGACCTGTTGAGGGTCGGCTTGAAATTACTTTTGAACTTGGAGGGGTGATGAAGTGAGACTTTGGCTTGAGGTTTAGGTAGGAACATCGACCTTTGGGGATTTGCTCGGGAGGGATTAAGGAATGGGTTCTTCGGTCTCGGACTTGGTTTGTGATGAAAGTTGATGAGTTGTTTGAAAGCTTCATTACTTATTAATTTACCTCATAATCCAAATTGGCAATGGACAGGTAAGTCGTACTCAGTTTGACCAAAGAGGATGAAAACAAAGCCTACCAACTGCTCAACCTTCTTGAGCTGCACGAAGAGTCCCAAGATTTCCTGACCCCAGTTGACTACAAGAAGCTAGACATTCCAATGTACCCAATAATCATCAAGATCCCAATGGACCTAGGGACCGTAAAAAAGCGAATAAAATCTCGTCACTACCGCAACCTTCAAGAGTTCATCGCCGAAGTTCAGCTGATCTGGGACAACTGCAAGAAGTACAATGACCAACTCACAGTAAGGAAAACCTAGGAAATCCACCAACAAGCAGTTTACTTGGAAAAACAAACCAAAAGATACTGCTCGAAGCTGAAAATCCCTCTTCCGAGCACAGTGAAAAACCACAAAAACGATGAAAGTGAAGAGACTAAAGTTGTCTCTTTTGAAGAGAAGTGGAAAATGACTGAAAACTTCAAAAAAGTCAATCAAGGGGTTTTGGATCGGGTTGTTGAGATCTTGAATAGCAGGGAACCTGACTCACTTGAAAACTTGGATGGAGACAAAATGAAAATTAAACTCGACCTTATCAGTCGAAGTACTTTTAATGAAGTTCAGCAGGTGATTGACGAGTTCAACAATGAAAACCTTCCACAAAAGAGACTCAAGAAATATGCTTAATTATATTATATGGAAAGTAGCTGGATTTCTTTGATTGTTAATGATGTTGTTTTAAGTACTGTCGAAATCATCGAGGCAAAACAAATTCTTGACTTCTCAGATAGCTTTAAAAGGAAGAAAAAGGTAAAAAGACTAGAAAAAAACACAGAAGAAGTCCAAGAAAACTGTCAAGATTTGCCGGAATTATTCGAAATCCCTGAAAATCTGGTGAGGTCCGTTGAAGAAATGCAGGAAAGAAAGTTCCTCGACGTGAGAAGATGGGCAAGTCTTTCCAGGCCTCAATATTCCAAGTCCTGTGGAATAACTTCTCTAGTATCTTGCTGGAACTTCTTATACAGTGTGATAGGTCACGGTAAACTGCCAGTATTATCACAAGAAAAGGCTTTGATAACGCTTGGAATCGATCCTCCTTTCCACAACATCAAGTTCGGTCCTTTCACAGGAAACAACACATTAATAAACTGGTTCAACACAATAAACTTAAGCTTCAACCTTAAAGGTCAGGGGCGGGTAGTCTGGAAGTTGCACGGTAAGAACAGAACAGAGGGGGTCTCTAAAGAAGAAGCTCTGAAAAACTTGATAACAGGTTTAAAAGATAAGCGAAAAGCTTACATATATCATTGTTTCAACCATTACATGTGCCCTGTTGGCTTTGAACTGGCATCGTTGATGCCTTCAGACGCTTACAAGCGTCTGTCTGAGATAAACCCTTCAGAACAAGAAGCTTTTATAATAATCGCAGAAGCTTCTAAGGCTTATCCAGTGTTCCATGTTCGGAAATGGGATGAGATCGCTTTAGACATTGACCAGCAGAACCCTTCTTATTTCAACATTCGTCGTCCAGAGCAAGGGATTCAAACCCGAACAGGCGAAGTCTTCACAACAGGAAGCAAACTAGGGAAGAACCTTCATTGTATTATTGAATTTGAAAACCTAGAAAGCTAACTAGCTTATTAATTTCCCCAAAGAGGCTTTGTACCTGGAGAGTAGTTCTCAATTAACACCTCCTCTCCACATTTTTCTTCTGGTCTTCGTGGAAGGTATCGAGAACCTGGCTGTTTTATTGCTTCGATCTCAAGAGGAAGTTTTGAACTTCCGAAAATTGCCAGGTCTGGGCAACTTTTGCTTTTTGAATGAATGCTGGGGATGTTTATTACTTCTTTTAAATAGATACCTGATAAACGGTTTCCAACGGGAATTAATTGCTCGACTTTTCCGGTTTTGCTTGAACGAAGGGTCATGTTCCAAGGGACTGGCCTTTCGTGATCGAGAAGAGAGGATTCTTTTGACCTGTGGGATAAAAGTTGGTTGTCTTGCTTTTGAAGTTTTTTTTTTAAACCGTTGTCGATCTTTTTCCAGTATTTTTTGGTTGATTCGAACTTGGTTAGACAGGTTGAGTCTCGGAGGAATACCATTCGGTCGATTGAGTTTAGATTTTTTAGTTTTTTTTCGTGAGTTTTAGAGTTTTCTTCTAGTCTACGGGTTATTTGCTTGATTTTACTGTCTAGGTCTAGCTCTTTTACTACTACTGGACGGAAAAGTCCTCTAACTGTAAATTTTCGACGGTGGATCTCACGTTTTGAACTTGAAGAAGAAACTAACTCACTTCTTTCTTTGCTATGATCTATGTGTTTATATGAACCGATACTGCTTAACCTAGACTGACTTTCACGATTGTTTTGCAAATAAATGTCAGAAGCTTTTAAGAATTCACTGGGGTCGCCTTCTTCAAGCATGAAATCTTTTTCTAAGCTTCGATCAATCAATTTTTTTTCGTTAACTTTCGTTGCAACTCGGATTTTACGCGTTTTTTTTATTGAAATATAAGAAATTGGCAAGGGTGAGTTTAAAGATGATTGAATTGTCATGTATTCCATAGAATTTATTGTTAGAGATTATTAGCAATAGGCTTCATGGATCAATAATTCGAGTTATCCCATCATCTTGTCTCTGTGATTCCACTTCTACGCCTGATATAAACCTATTCTAATCAATAATTTCGAAAATCATCTATTTCTTTATTTTAAACATTTAACCTCATATATCTAACAAATACCTAACCAATACATTATTCAACATCTAAAATTTAATTCTTTCCACGATTTTTTTCAAAGAAACAAATGACTGTTTCAATATCGATGTCTCTTCACTCATGTCAGTAACAAATAGTCTGGCCATTTCTGGTTTCATTTTTAAGAACAAGAGAACTTTTGACATGGCCTTTTCTTCAAAAAGCAGAACTGATTTACAAGACTTCAAACTTCCATCAGAGTCATCATCTGATTCTAAGTCCTCAGTACTTGAAGAGCTTCTTCTTACTTTTACGTCAACGTTTTGAACCTCGTAAAAGCATTCCCCACAATCGATTCTTTGATAAATCGCGGAAGGGAAACATTTGCTTTCATTTGAGCTTCGAAAAGTAAAAAGCATTTTGCCAAGTGACTCAGTTTTTCTGGTTTCCAGTGCGAGTTCAAAAGGGCTTTTTTTCTTATCTTTAGTAAGAGTGTATAAGACGAGTTGGGTATGGTCATCAGTTCTTCTGACCATTTTGATATCTTTCAAGAACAAGTCCCACATTTTCCTTTTTTCCGGTACCGACAAATACGAGCTAATTAAATCCAATCCAGCCTCAATATAAATTTCTGCCTTAACCTCAATAACAGTTTCCATTTTCCTAAATCCAATCTTAAGTCCTCCAGGGTAATTATCAGTATTAAGCCAGGTCCATTCTCCAGTTTTTCCAATGGCAGAGATGCCTCTGCAAATAGTAGCCCTGACAGATTTGCCTTCAACTTTGACGCCGAACTGTTCAACAGCATCATCATTAAAATTAAGAGCATACCTGAAGAACTGTTGCATCGAATTTCTGTCAAAATGCTCTTTCATCAACTTAGCGATGCAATAGCCTTGCTGGCCAGTTTCCTGGCTGTAGCTGTTCAAGATGTGCTTTTCGACCTGCATTTGTTTTAGCAGTTCGAGGTTGTTGAACAAAGACTGCTGAATCTCTCCAGCAAAGCGGTAGCACTCAATGCGAAGCATCCGATGCAAGATATCTATCGCCTGGCAAGCTGAGCCGTTTGAGCCACAAAGAGGAACCAGTACATTAAGCAAAGAAGTCTGCACCAGCGGCGACAAAGAAGACTCTGCAGAGTCGAAAAAGTCTCTATCAAAGTTTTTTAAGTACTTCGACCTGTTTTTTTCTCCCTTTTCCGAAAGGTCTCGAATCAGTCGAGTCACTATTTTTTCGCCTGAAGAAAGACGACAACCTGAACTACTAATAAGAGTTTTTATCACCTTTTCAGATACTCCTAAAAACGTCAGAAGCAACTCTTGACAGTCACGGAACTGCAGAATTGATTGAAGCCATTTTTCCAGAAGCTGACGACGCTGCTCTGAAAGTTTTTGACCTTTTTTCATCAGCTTTTTTTTGGGAAAGGGAGGAAGTCGCTCTTGAACTGAACCTGCAAGCTAATTTTTTGTTACTTTTTCACGGAACTCTCGGAATTGGCTGTACCGACGGTATTCGACGATGATGAAAGAATGGAAAAATATTCTTATCTCGTATTCCTGAATATGACGTACCGTGAATGATTTCGAGAAAAGTGCCTCTGGGTGGATTTCCCGATATCGTTTTATTTTTAGGTCAATGCAATTGTCAACAAACTCCATGATAAATATAACAACAAAAATGATACAGGATGAAATTTTAAGTATTGAGAAGGAATTAATTTGAAGTTTTTTGTTGGTTTTGATGAAAAATCTTTGGAAGATTGGAGGAGAGGAAATAAGAAATGGAGGTTTGGATGAATGAGGAAAAGATGAAGTGTTGGGGGGTTATTAGTGGACGGGTATAATAGTTCCAGAAGTTTCAGTTGTTGGATTTTTAGGATTTTGTTTTTGAAGCCCTCCACTATTTCTTTTCCATCACGTGCGAAACTATCACTAATAAAACTCTTTTCAAATTCAAATTTGTAAGGTTTATCGATTGTCAGTGATGATTAGGTTAAATCTTATCAGACTCTAAATAAATTAACCTAATGGACGATTCATTTCCTGAGGAAATTCAAAAAGCGTGTAGGGTGGGAGATGTTGAAGCTCTTTCAAGAATTTTGAATGATCATCCAGATCTCCTTAACAGCGTCGACAGTAAACTGCGTTGGAGTCCTTTATACCGTACAGTGATTTGCGGTCACATCGAGGCAACCGAGTTTCTTCTAAAACAAGGAGCAGATCCAAACCTCAAGAACAACTTAGGAGAGACTCCACTTCACCAAGCTACAGAGAACTCTCAAGCGAAGCTAGTGAAATTATTACTAAAGTACAAAGCAGATCCAAACTCTCAACAAAACGACGGAAACACTCCTCTTCACCAGTCGTCATACAAAGGAGACGAGTCAATAGTTGCGATGCTTTTGCAATACAAGGCAGACCCGAACATGGAAAATTCCGTATTCGGGAAGACCTCTCTTCACTACGCAGTCGAATACGGCCATGAAGAAATCATCAAACTTCTAATGGCTAACAACGCGAACCCTTTATTAAAAGACAAGACAGATCGAAGTCCTTTAGACATGGCTCCTCCAGACGTAAAAGGACTTCTCTCCAGATCTCCTCGATCGCCGAGATCCGACAGGTCATTTCAAAATTCTCCTCTTTTACTCCCTTCCCCTGAACCAGTCGATGCGATCCCAGCGATTCCAATGCAGTCCTTCACTGGACTGGACTTATCACCCAAGACTTCCATCAAACCTGCAGGGGACTATTCAGAAAAACCCAGTTTTTCAACAAGTACTATTTTTGAACCTGATGCTGAAAAGTCTCAACTTGACATTCGTGCTTCAAAGGCTTTTTCGTTTGGAGGATGTGACGGCAGGAGCCTCGCACTTTGGCTTGACTCGATGAAACTTGAGTTTTTATTTGAAAAACTTATGAATGCTGGGTATGACGATGTTGATCAGATGGTCTCGCAGATGATGAGCGGAATGCCGATCACTGAAGAAAATTTGGAAAAGATTGGAATAGATAAACCTGGACATCGGAAGAGACTTTTAATTGCTTTGGATGAAGAAAGTCGACCTTATAAGTCTTCGAGAAGGACTCACCGAGCGCAGAGTAATAGTTTTATGAAGTGCTGTATGGCCCCTGTCCCGGCAAATACTGGAGTCGTTAATTTGCCTGATTTGGAAAAATGGCTCACTGGGATTGGACTTCAGTATGTTTATCCTAAGTTTGAACAGGCCGGGTATGAAGACTTTGAACATCTTCTGGTTCTTATGAACTCTAGATTTGAAATCAATGATGGAGTTTTGATGAATGAAGTCGGAATTGTTAAACAGGCTCATCGGTTTAAGATTATTGATAAACTCAAAACTGATTGTGCTGGATTTGATAGTATGAAAAAAGGGGGAATTACTAGTAGGTATAGAAGAGATGAACTTGCTATTGAGAGGAATGCTAATTCTACTGCTTGTAGTTCTTGTTTGATAAACTAATTATGAAAATATTGTAATAGTGTTTGATGCCTTATTAGGGTATTAAGGTATTATATATCAAAAAGTATGGAAATGTAAGACCTCCTCAGCAAGTCAATCCATCCAATAACAAACTTCGAAGTCCTTCAAGTATGTCGATACAACCGAAAGTACCGTTCAGACCACAACCAGCCAAACTGTCAACTAGAAGACGAGATCCGCGAATACCTAAACACGACACCAAGCCGTTACCAAACAAGTGAGAAAATCCGTATTCTCTGTGAAAATCTGAAGCCATTTAACCTAAGCAAGAGTGAATTACTTCAAATAACAAACCTTCTACCATCAAGTCTAGTAGAGCTTTACCTGATAATCAACAACATCGAAGAGCGTTATTCCGAGTTAAAAATTCAAGAACTAAGTACTTTGATAAAAAACTCTTCCTAATCCTTCATTCCTGAATAATTTTCTCCAATATGAACAAACTTGAAAGAAGTCTTCTCGGTTTTTTCTTAGAATTCATCCAAAGCTACTCATCAGAAGTTCCAACTTCTCAGTACCTTGTACGGAAAATGATAAAAAACAAGGAAGTCCAAAGGACTTTAATTGACTGTCTCAACAAGTTAGAACCAATTCTCTCAGATGAATTCGTTTTTTTAAAGACAAATCGACCCCAACAACGGGAAAAGTCGGTAATGGCCGAGTCAAGACTAATCGCATTGTCGAAAGATGTGAAAAAACTATTGAAGAACTTTGATACCATCAAAGATAATCTGACAAACGTTTCAAGCATTGTCGAGTCAATCGACTCGAACTTGCATCAGAATGTCTCTGTGAATGACTCAACTCTTAATGACGAGCAACAGTCTACCCTAGTCGATTTCCTTCAAAACATCAGCAGAAAAAGACTTTTTTTCGACTTCGAGTTTGATGAAATTTCAACTGACACCTGGAGCAAACATGTAGAAGTCGAAAAAATGCTGAAAAGTGAAATATTTGTCTATGAGTCTCGAATCCGAGCACTGGAAAATCAGAGTTTTAAGAAAATCTCTCAACTTAAGCTTAAATCCGGACTGAAAATAAAACGTCTTGAAAACCAGATGAAAGAAGAAGCTGAAAAATACCTTCAAAGAATAGGAAGGCTTCAAATGACGATCGAAGAGAAAAAAAGTTCAGAAGTTCGAAAACTTGAACAAGAATTAAACCTGATGAACGAAGACTCAAGTTTTTATTTGATCCCCGACATCCCAACAGCCGTCAATAAAATCAAATGTCTTCTTGCCGTCCGTCAAATCCTCGAAAAAAACCGAAAAAAAGACGAGGCGATCATTCAAGGTCTAAACAGCAAAATCAAGCTATTAGCAGATGAATTTCTAGAATCTCAAGAAAAGTTAATTAAAACCACTCAGAACTTCTCGATAGTCTCTTTATGTCTGGCAAGGGTCATCCAGAAGTCAGGACTTGAACAATCCGATAAAAGTGAAATTTTAGATTTTCTTAATTCTTTGCAGTTCTCTTTACTTGAAGCCAGGTTCAAAGACGAGCTTCTTGTTGAGTTTCTAGCTGGAAAGGTTTATATTCAGAAGGCCAGGATGTTTTTATATAACCCAAAAAATGACCTTAGGGAAGATGGGTTCAAGGAAAAAATGATCAGGTTTTTAGAGGAAGATATCAATGAAAATGAACCGGGAAGTGCTAAGAGAAGCTCTGGTCGAAGCTCTGGGAATCAGTTCAAAAGAACTTCACTCAGCCGTCAGAGGGCTAAACAGGGAAGTCCCAGTCTCAGCCCTATCAAAGACCCTGACAGTCCTTTGAATTCCATGAAAAAAATCATGACTGGAATTGACATGGAGTTGAAGTCGAAAAATAAACAGATCACTGATAACTTATCTGAAATTATCTCTAGTTTTAAAGGAAGTCCTGGTAGAGCTTTAAAGGATATGAAAGGGGTGAAGGTTAGAACCAAACTTGTTGATATCCAAGTCCCGAAAAATTACAAAACTCATGAAAAAGAAACTCAAGTTGAAAATGATTTCAAGTCTTTTTACATGAAAAGTGAAAGTACTTCAACTTGTGTTGAATTAGAAGATGTGAATCTTCAGACAGTTCTTAACTTATCAGATGTGAAAAAATATGAGGAATATTATTTAAACCACGATTTCATCGACTTGTACCAGGTTTTCATGAAGACCCGAAAAATTGATAAAGAAATCCAAACTGAAAAAAAAATCAAATTTAAAGAATTTGATGACTCGAAACTTTTGATTAAGGGTCTTATGAAAAAAACTGCTCTTGCCTTTCACTCTTCTATCAGAGATATTAAGAATAAAGCTGTTAATAGTGAAGCTGCAACTAACAGAGAACCCACTCCTATTCCGAATTTAACTAATGAAACGGAAGTTTTCACTGAACGAAATGAAGGTAATCCGATTAATGAAGCTCAGGACTTGTATCAAAAGGAATTCGCGATTTATTCGCAGTTTCTTGGACTAAAAAAATTTGATTTCACAAGTTTGCAGAAAATTTGGGAAGAAGTTATTAATCGAAGATTGGTTGAAGGTGAAAAGGATAAAATCACTTCGCACTTAAGGACTGTCTTTGGGACTGAGACTTTTGAGCAGGAAAAACAGAAAGTCATTCATATGCTTTCTAATATTAAGCAGGAACAGAATATGAATAGCTCTTATGGTTTACTTTTAAGAGATTTTCATAAAAAAGTTAATATTTTGGATCGCTGGCGAAATTTCATGATTCTCTTCATCAAATCCAACCTTTCAAAATTCTTCGAAGAAAACTCAACCCGTCTCAACCTCTTAAAAATCTCAACCTTCCTAAAAATGCTAAAACAATCCCCAACGAAAGACCCAACCACAAAATCAAACACAGTATTAGTCTTCAAAACACAAGACTGGCGAATAACCAGCAAATCCCCAGTTCAAAACCGTAAACCGTCCAAAACCTCTCAAATGCAAAAGCATCCAAAGAACTTCGACAATCTTTTCCGTTTAAAAACTCCATCAAAAGTAAAAGTAGAGAAGTTACCAAGCCTAAATTTTAAATAATGTAGTCTATCCCATTTTAAGCATCATTTCAATAAATTCCTTCAAATCAATGACGCCGTCGCCATTATTATCAGCTTCCCTAATAAGTTCCTGCCAAACATTTTCATCATAACTGTGATATCTTCCAAGCAGTCCTTTAAGTTCATCAGCGGAGATAGTCCCACTTCCATCAATATCAAAAGCTTTAAAAGCCGATTCCAGTTTTTCCCTGCAAAGCAACTTCTGCCTATTCGTAGTCGCCAAGACAAACTCGCTATAATCAACATCTCCAGACTTATTGCTATCAACTTGTGCAATGATTTTATCAACTTCGCTTTCCAGGTCTTCAATATCTTCTCCAAAAATCAAATGAAAGCCTTCGACGAGCTCTTGTTTGCTGAGAGTCCCTGAACTGTCCTTGTCTAAAGTTTTAAAAAGTTCAAGCATTTCTTGTTGGTCGTCTTTTGTAGACAACTGGCTGATTATGTAACTTAATGTCGCCTTCTGAAGTCTTCGCTCAGTTCGGAATGATTTTAAGTTCTGGAAAAGGCTTCGAGCTGAATTCGTGTTGATTGGAGCTTTACTCGCGTTGCTTAACCAGGGATGATGAAGAGCGTCCGCTGCTGAGATTCGTCTGGAGAAGTCAAATGTTAACATTTTGCTTATTAGGTCTTTTGCCTCGAAACTGATGTTGTCCCACTCTGGAGAAGGGAATGAAAAACGACCTGCTGCGACCCGTTTTAAGATCTGCTCGTCGGTTTGACCTCCGAAGGGCGGAAAACCGCAGAGGAGGATGTACATGTTTACTCCTGCACTCCAGACATCGCAGAGGTGGTTGTAGTTTTTCTTTAGAACTTCTGGAGCGATGTAGTATGGAGTACCGAATTTTTGGGTCATGTTTACACCGTGAGTGAAAAACTGGGCTGTTCCAAAGTCAATCACTTTCAAATTCGCATTTTCATCACTTGAGTCCAACAAGAAGTTCTCAGGTTTTAAATCCCTATGCACAATATTCCTTTCATGGGAGTACGCGACAACAGACAATATCTGCCTCATATACCTTGCAGCAATAGCTTCAGAGAAGTGTCCAGAGTTAATAATCCTATCAAAAAGTTCTCCTCCGAGGCAGAACTCAGTGATAAGGTAATAATTTTTATCATCCTGGTAAAACTCATAAAGTTTCAGAATATTGGGGTGGTCGACACTTCTCAGAACTGAAATTTCATTGAAAAAAGTCTGCCGCTCCTCTTCCGATCTCAAGTTCTTCTTGTGAATGGTCTTCACAGCTCGCACATCTCCAGTGACTCGATGAGTGATCTTTCGCACACTTCCAAAGGCGCCTTCTCCTAACTTTTTGCCGATTCGGTACATGTCGCGCAGCTTGCCTCGACGTTCGACCACGAAATCACCTCCTGAAATACGCAGAGATTCCATTTATTAGAGTGGTGGCTGGGATTTGAAAAGGCTTCAGGAAATTTAAGGGACTTGATCATTGGAGAGATTTTTTAAGGAGATGTTGTTAGGGTTGGGGGTTTTGATGGAATGGATTGTTAGTGGGTGTTATTTGAAGAGCTTTAGGAGGAGAGTTTTTGGATTGAGGAATTGGGAATGATTTAGAGGTTTTAGGGTGTAAGGAGGAAGAGGGGGTTGTTGAAGAAGGAGGATTGAAAATTATCTTTTGGGTTGATTAGAAATTTTTTTTCTGTGTTAAAATCGAACTTAAAAAGTGACTTGGTTATTAAAAATTCTTGATAATTATGAAAATTTCAATTATTATTCTTTTGAGGATTGAAGTCACCTTCGTTATGAAATAGTTTGAAGATGATTAGAATATTGTCTAAAATATTTAGAGAAACATTTAAGCTTGTTTAACTCAATGATCATTATTCATCCATTTTCAGTAAAATCTGCTGAAGTATAATAATGGGGTGCGGAAGTACAAAATCTTTGAGGAACAAGACTTATTTATCATCTCTGCAAGAAAAAATAGCAGCATCTTACCAAAGAACAGCTTCAAACCTGACAATCTCCAACACATCAATCTCCAACACAAAACCTTTGAGATGCATGAAGTTTAAGATAGTCTCAAAAGACCTGAAATTTTCAAGAAGAACTTTGCTCGAAAACTGGCCAGGTCTTCAAACTAAATCATTTTCCTATTCAAAAGACTATGAATTTATTAAAGAATCTTATAATTCCTTCATATTTATAAAAAGATATTTATTTACTTTGTGCCATGAAGCTTGTGTCCCGGACTTCAACATAAAAGATTCTATTTTGATCTTGATCATCTCAATATTGGCCAATGAAAAAACTGAAATGAGCCTCATAAAGTCCTTCCCTTATTTCTTCATTAAAGGAGATCTTAACCAAGATACCATTGAAATACTCAAAGTTTGGAGAGATTATGTCCAGTTCCTTGAAAAAATCTTCGAAACGCATGAAAAACTAGAAAAATCAGCAAAAAACTTGCAGGAGTTTCTTTTATTTATCATGAAAAACAAAGAAAAAACTATTCAAGTTCAGGACTTTTTTAAACAAATGAAAAATATTCAAGAAGCGATTTCAACTTGTGATATGATGGTGCAGGAAGCGAGGAAGACGAAAGAGGAAATCAAAGAATTTATGAAAAATGTGGAAATAAAAGAATTTTCGAGTCTTCGAAAACTGGGAAACAAAGCAAGTCAGTTAAAAGCTTTTCGAGCTGACCAGATTATTCATCAAGTTTTATCAGATAACTAATTAGATGTCTAGTTAAGTCCGATTTCTGATAGAAGACCAAAAGCGTCGTTGATTGTATCGTTGAAATCAATCTTTTTTGCTGGCTTCTTGGATTTCATATCAGGGAATATCAGGGGGGTGTATTTTTTTACTAGGTCTTTTACGGTTTGTTTGATTTCTTGTCTTAGACTTCTGGCGTTTTCTAAGCCGACTGGAGAGCAGATTGATAGAACTCGAACGTATAACTTCTTGAAATTATTCATTGCTCGGTCACTTAAGATTAGGGATAAGTACATATAAAAAGGCCAAAACAAAGAAAATGCCGAAACCGCGTAAACCGTATACACCAAACTTTCAAAATAATCTAAAAATCTCTTACAGTAAGAATAAATCATAACCAAAACCCCAAGTAAAACAGAAACCAAAGAAAAAATCCCAAACCCATAAACAATCTTAAAAGAAGCCAAAACATCATTTCCATGAATCTTAACCGAAGACGCGGCTAAAGCCTTAACCCTTTCCTTTTCAGCAAGTCTTCTAATAACCCTTCCAAGCAGTACTCCAAAAAACCAGCTCGGCAAAGACTAAAAAGAAATTACCAACAACAACCCAACAAAAATCCTCAAAACAACAAAAAGCGAGTTAGCAACAATTCTAACTTTAGAAACATCTTTTTTATTAACATCCTGATCAGTGATTCCCAGAAGGGCAAGTTGATTCGAGTAAAGCCCCACAAGTTTAACAGCTTTTTCAAGTTGCTGATCATCAGGGTACTTTTCCTTAACAAACTTATACCCTTTCGCAAACTTTAAATTTAGTTCCATTTCTTTAGAAGGGTCATTATTTTTCCTGTCAGCAGTGATTATTTCTCTTGCAATAAAGATATGTGAAAGTTCATCAAAACTTGGAGCAGTGACCCAGACTTCCTTAAGTCTCTATTTAGATCTCACCTTTTCTATCTGGTTCAAAAGGATCTCAATCGCTTGTTTTCGGTTCTGCATGTAAAGTGTCGCCAATTCCCTCGGAATCAAATAAGGCACCCCGAAGTTAAGAACAGCCTTCGACCGAAAGCGATGACCTTGATAGTAATTCAATCCAATGCACTGAATAGTCACAGTGATATTAAACTTCGCCATAGCTCCTAAAGCCATTAAACAAACTCCAGCCTTCAACGGTAAATTAGTACTTCTATCATGAGACCCTCCTTCAGGGAAGATCCCTATGCACCTGCCTCTTTTCAATTCAGTATGAACAGCTTCATAAATTTTAGACTGGTCGATTTTCGGGACTATCTTAAATTCCACGTCTTTAAAAGGACTAGAAACAGGACTAGTTGTTAGAAGCTCGTCACTTTCAACTGACTTTACAAGAAGCTCAAGTCCAGCAGCCTTTAAAGTATCACCTGGGTGGATTTCTTTTGAGAACTTCGAGTTCCGCCCTGTGACCCTGCCGCTGCCGTCAGATGTTACCAGGCCTGAGCCTTTAGTAACATAATCTTGCGGCCTTTTCACAGGAATCGCGTGAAGAAGCCTTCCGAAGAAGCCGATGACTTTTTTCTTGTAGGACTGTTTAAGACTTACTGACTCCGCCATCAAAAAAGACGTTTCTCGCTTGCATTGAGTGAGGATCAGAAGCGGGTCACAGAATTGGTTTGAATGGTTCCCGCAGAGGATGACAGGACCTGAAAGAGGAGTGTTGTGCTCACCGATTCGGTCAATTTCTTGGAAGAATATCGATGCGATGTACCTTATTTGATGTTACTTTAAGAAGTACTTCGTTATGGTGTAAATCATTTCTTATTAATTGTTAGAAAAGATTTTCTTCGCTCCAGGCTGGCCGGTCTTCATCGAAGAAAAGAAGTTTTAAGTCGATTTTTGGATTTACTTTCACCTGGTTTTCGATGGATTGAATGGATTCTGAAGATTTTTCGTCTTCGGATGAAGGTTTTTGGGTTTTTGACTCCTCGATTTTCAGGTTTGGGGATTTTTTTGCGCTTTCAGGGTGGAATGAAGTTAAAAGTCCTGCAGGGTCTTTTTTAAAGCCGTTACTCGCTCTAACCAGTGACTGAAAATCACTTTCCCGAGAACTTTCTCTAGTTTCCAAAGGCTTGAGTTTAAAACTTGACTGTCTGATTTTTTTTTCTTTATCTTGCAGTAAATTCGCAGTTCTGTTTAAGTCTTACACCTTGATCTGAAGAGTTTTTTCTAGAATTTTCTGTTGTCTTGCAAGAGTTTCACTTACAAGGCGATGACTGAGATTTTTTTCCTGATTCATAAGAATTATTAAAAATTATCGATTCTTGCTCGTCGATCCCAGACGATTTTTCCATTTCTTTTAAAATACTGGATTCTGTGTTTAGGCACGTCAGTTCGGCAGAACTCAGAAAGTCCAATTTCAAGCATTCCAAGAAACCTGTCCAAGTAGCCAACTTCATATTGTTCCAATGGTAGAAAGCCGTTTACCACAAGTTTCACGATGTCTTCTGCCATCCTCATCTTGATTTTCACCTGGTTTTTCCTTTCAGGTCGAAAAATTACCCCGACGAATGATGTGCTTGTTTGAATTTCAACGATTATTCCTTTATCCAGAAGAGTTTTAGAGATGTCTTCCCAGGAAATCGCTTTTTTCTCTGCTTTACTTAGTTTGTTCGCTTGTTTACCACCGAGAGATAAAACTTTTCCTTTTTCAGTGATGATGTAAGAATGCTTTTTGTCGCTTTGCACGTCTTTTAAAGAGTCGTCGTCTGTTAAAGCTGGTTGCGGTATTCGCGTTGGGACGTTTACTGAGTTGATGTCAGGACCGATCTGAGAAAAGTTGTTCCTGCCCCAGGCGAGGACTGAGAAAGTCTTTGAAAAAACGGAGGCGTTTGATTGTTTTAACAGATATCTTAACTTTACTCGTCTGTCGGTCTCTCGGATTCCTAAAGTCTCGATAAAGTACTTGTCTGATAGGTCTGATAGGTCTTTTCCGTCGATTTCGTGGTTTTTTATCAACTGGCAACAGTCTTCGAAACCATTTTTTGACATGAATTTTAAAAGGTCTGATGTACTCCAGGTCTCGAAACGGGTAATTGAGTCTTGAAGAATTGCTAGGGAGTGGCTGTTTCCTATTGTGAAAAATCGCACGTTTGATGATAGGACTGATACTGCGTCGAAAGTTATTAGACCGCATAGGTAAAGGCTTTTGTTTTCGGTTAGGATTAAAAGCATCTTTGGGGTTGATCTGATTTCAATTACTTTTCCAAGGTTTTCACCTGGAAGAGTTACTTCACGTTGATAGTCCCTATCAAAAACAACAACTTTACTAGAAGCCAGTCCAACAGTTCCATATAAACTAGCTGCTATAGCTGAAGGAACTTCTCCAGTCCAGACTTTAGAGACAAGTCCTTCAAGATTTTTTCTTATCCAAATGACTTCATCTGTCCATTTTTGCATGATAAAGCCTTGCATGCAGGCGTCGATTTTACAGACTTGGCTATCAAGCTGCTCTAAGGTGCCTGATATGTTTGAGTATAAAGACCCGTCGAATCGCAGGACGACGAAGAAGTCTGAACCAAACTTCACTGATTTGACGAGGTTGAATGGAAAGTACTGGACTGACGGTGCTTCTGTGTCCCAGTTTTCTATTATCTTTAGTCGTTGGGAGTAAAGAGATCCGAATTTCGAAATGGGTGATGAAGTCACTATGTTGTACTTTAGGCAGAGAGATTGAAAGTGCTCGTGAGCTTTTGATTGGAATAGACGACTTAGGCATGAGAGCTTCGATATCTCAGGCTCGGTAAGATATGAAAGGATGAAATGGATTATCAGATCTGGTGCGGATGATAAGTAGTCCATTTTTATTACATCAATAGATTTCATCTAAAAATAAATCCCTGTACTTTCACCCTTCACTCTAAACCCCTTCAAAAAAATTATCTAAAAATCATAAAACCTCTAATTAAATACAATCATTTCCTAAACCTTTTCAAAGCAGGTTCAAGCATAGCACTTGAGCCTCTAGGCGAGAAATTTTTCATAATTCCATTAACCCGAAGCCTGATCTCCTTATCATTAAACAGCGATTTTGTTCTTGCTTTGGTAGAAGTAATCAATCCTTTAATAACATTAGAATTCAACGGGCTTCTTCCAGCAAACCTGCGATTTTTAGCGAGAACTGAGTATTTTTCAGTGATATAAGTAGGCCTAGCGATTTTCTTCAGTTTTGTAAGGTCAAATCTCGTTGAAAGTCTTTTGTGTTCTGCGAAATTGTAATGTTTTGATAAAAAACTGATCTCTTCAGCTGAAGATTCAAGCTTTTCAACTGGTTTTTCTCCTTGAATCGAACTTCCTCGCGATTGAAGCCTCATCAGGCCGATTGACATTCCTTTAAAATCAATGTCGTCGAGAGTTTTGTGTGCCAAGTGCAGTGGTGACAATGTCGCTCTTCGGTGTTGATAGGAAGTTGATAGTTTTTTTGAACGTTCTCGGGCGTATGATGATCCACTTTCTGATGTTCTGTTTGTTGCAAAGTTTTCACTGTCAAAACAAGTCAATTTGACTGTTGACATTTAACTAGAGACCTCGCTGGAGTAAATGGAATTTAATTTGGAGAGAGAAATTTGGATAGAATTGAGGAAAGAAATAAGTTTATTAGATTTTGATGATGAATGGATTCGGGTTTAGTTGGGTTAGAGATTAATAAAACTTTAGATTAATTTTGATTGTTTTGAATCTTTGCAATATTAAAATGAAAAAAAATAAGAAACTTCAGTATAAGAATTGTTAAATCATCAAAATTCATTAACAAGTTTTATAATTTTCATCAGATAGTTCAAATAACTTTAGAAAATTCACTTTGGATTTCCATTAAAATTTATCCAAATATCGAACATCATCCTTTAAACGAGAAAATCAATCATCGGCCTAATCATCTCTTCATATTAAAATATTAAATCCTAAGAAGTAAAATGTTTTATATTTATTACAAACTATGTCCTGCCCGAAGACCATCGGCCAGTATAAAATCATTAAAACCCTAGGAAAGGGAGGATTTTCCCATGTCTATCTTTGTTCACCCTTCAAATCAACTGAAAAATTTGCAATAAAAACCTGTGAAGACATTCAATTAATCCAAAAAGAATACAAAATTCTGAAACACCTTTCAAGTATTCCTGAAATGATAAAAATATTTGGCCAAGGACAATACGAAGAAGGTGCTTTTATGGCTTTAGAGCATCTAGGCCGGTCACTGGCTTACGATTTAAACGATAAAATATTATCACTTGAATGTGTTTGCGCAATTGGCTTTGAACTTCTGACAGTTCTCGAAAAAATTCACGGATTTGACGTCATTCATCGTGATTTGAAGCCTTCACAGTATCTCATTTCTTTAGATAAAAAGTCTGTCAAACTTGTTGATTTTGGACTTTCGAGTTTTTATAGAATCAACGGGCAACACAAAGAATTCAAAACTAGATGCAAGTGTCGAGGCACTGTTAGTTATGCCTCTATTAACAACCATCTTGGATTTAGACAGAGTCGTAGAGATGACTTGGAAAGCTTTTGTTATTCGTTGCTGTATTTGGTTAAAGGTTGCTTGCCTTGGAAATTTCATTCGAGAGTTGAAGGGTTTAAGAAATGGAAGCTTGTTTTGAATCAGAAGATAAATGTTGATCATAGAGAACTTTTTGCTGGACTTCCTCCTGAATTTTCTGCGATGTTCAAGTATGTAAGGAACATCGTTTATGACCAAACTCCAAATTATGACTACCTAAAGTCACTTTTAGCCAAATTTATAGATCATGAAAATCTTTTCACTCATTTTGACTGGAACTGCTCAAATCAAACCCAGAGGTTCATCAGAAAATCTCAGATAGTAGACGGAGCCACAGTAATCACCAGGCTCAGAAGAGAAAAAAAACTAAAAAAGAGGATTCGAAAGCAAAAAACGAATTTTAGGAAAAGTTGCCAGCTCAGATTTTCAAGTACTTGCGGAACTATCGACAGAAACAACACTGAAAAGATAGCGAAAAAAAGAATAAGTTTCGCAAAAGACGTCGAAGAGTCGAATATAGAAAAAGCTGAAAAATTTGATTTTTTTCAAGATTTTAGTGAAAAAAAGGAAAACAGTGGAGCATTAAAAAAAAAAGGGTCTTGTTTTCTGCAACTTCCAACTGTCGACCTTATATATTGTGAAGATGACCATAAAAATAAAAGACTTAAAGTGAAAAAGACAAAAAAATTAACAAAAATAAGAAGTGCGGTTGATCTTAATGAAGGTGGATATTTTGATGATGACTCTGAGGTTCGGAATTCGGATAAGAAAAGGACTCAAGAAATAAAAAGGGATGACTCTGAACTTGGATACGAAACTCCTAGAATTCCTCTTCCAGAATTTAAAGATAGAAGAATAATTGGGCAGGCTAAGAAGTTTTGCATGCCTGATACAAGAGAAGATAATAATTCGAAATGTGTTATTATCTAGCTGAGTAATGCTGTGACAATAAACAATCGAATAGTAAATCTCATTATATTAATCTCTCAGTTAATGGCGGGAAATTCGTAGATAACTAATCTCATTTTAAGCAAAACAAATAACTCATTTTCTTCATATCAACCCCTAAAATCTTATTTTCAACCACAAAAAAAATCCTTTTCCATCATCCAAATGTCAGAAAAATCAAATTTTGCTATAATCAAGAATCGATTCAAGAAATTTTCCTTCTCATGGCCTTATTAAATTACCCAATAAATATGAAGGATAAGAGTATTTTTGACTTGACACCTCAAGATTTCCAAGACTGCGAAGACTGGATGAGAGATACAAAAGCGAAAAATGAGGACTTTGTACAAACCAAGTCACAACTTTACTCATTTAATTTTTTGAAAGGCGAACCTGAAGTAAAAGGTCAATACGAGTGGGATGGGACTGTTACTAAAAGGCTTTCAAGCATCAGGATATCATCAGTCTCTACTCTTTATACTCTAGGTGATGATGAAGAGGATGAGAATATTGAAATCCCTTCAATTGAGAATCTCGACTTGAGGATTTCAAGAGTTTCCTTGAATAGCGCGTATTCCCTCCAACCAGACAGAAGATAAGCATGTATCCTATGTAAATATAATTAAATGTAAATACTGCTGAACCACTTCTCCTACCTCTTCAAAACATCTAAAAATTTAAACAAATTGATTATCTTTAAATCTAAATCAATCCACCTATAACAACCCCAAAAATCCTAAAGGTCCTCTTAACCCTTGCATAACAATAAAAAACCATTCAAAATCTTCAAAACAATCCTCCATTCCCTAAAACTGTAAATAAATGTCTTTCTCTCACTTATCATCAGTAAACCTCTGCCAAGACGACTCGGATATGGAAGCAAGTGACAGAACCAGATTAGGTTCTTCCCAGCCTCTAGAAATCTCAACATGCATCTTTTCAGACGGAACAATAGAAAGTCCAAGCTCGAATTTCAAATCTCCTGACTGTGAAACAAGAAGATCTTCCTACAGAGACAGTCTCGCTGAAAGCATCTCTGAAGGTCTGGACTTGGAGCATTCTGAAAGGCTGAGAATTGAGCGACTTTTAAGCATCATCTCTGAATCTGAAGCCCCGAGTGAAGAATTGATAATGAATGAAGAAATTGAATTTTATTTGAACCAGTCAGAGGAAAATGGTTTGAATACTTTTGTGTCTTTTACTTATAGTAAGACTGATAAGTCCAGTACAATATTTGAAAACTTGTACTCGCCTTATACTTTAATGAATTCATTGCCTCATTCTCCTGGAGGACCTGATTGTTTTCATTTTAGTTTCGAGACTTGTGATCCTAGGTTTGTCTTGGAAAGGAAAGACTTGAACTGGAAGAATCTTAATGAAGTTTTTAATAAGGATGAAAGGGAGAAGGGAGGCTTGAATGATGTTCAGGTGGAAAGAGGGGAGGAGATTGAAGTTGATGCCCAGGGAACTCGCTGCTTCTGTGCTAGTTGTGGGATATTTTAATATTAATCAAGAAGTAGTGTAGATAGGTGAGTTTGGAAAGTTGAAAAGAGATTATAATGAAATCTGAATTACTTGGAGAGCAAAGGGCTAGCAAAACTGTTTTTAATGGAAATTTCGAAGTTTGCTGTGATGAAAATAGACTCGCTTCTATGATCTTTGCTTATGTCAACCCTCAGTCAGGACTTGAGTGCTCAATTAAAGGACTCCGGGAATTGATCAACTCTCTTAAATTTAAATTTCCAGATTCTTGGAAAGATGAGCTTATTCAAATTATTTCTTCAGTACCAGGTGCAAACAGCTCTTTTTACTCATCTTTGATATATGGCAAAGACCAGATCCGTTCAAATCCAGATCTTTTCATGCCAGACTTGCCAGAAGACTGTCTAAATTTTTTATATGAAAATCTTGAAAATCCAGGAATTCTTTCAAAAATTCAGAAATTTTTCATATCAACAAGTCCATCTTCTGCACTTTTTTCAAGTTTTTCTAAGTCCCCTGAACTATTTCAAAGAACTTTATCTTTACTTTACATTTTTAATCAAACTCAACTTTTTTCAGTTTTTCAAGACTTTCTCGAAAGTCAAGTTTCAAATAAAATCGAGCAAATTGTAGAGTTTTTAGATAAGTATGAAGAAGGGCTTAAAGCAGTTCCAAGTGGAAAACTTTTGCATTTGGTTTACTGTAAACTCGCGAAAGTCTTATCAGGTAATCAAGGATCGAAAGCTCTTGCAGATTATTTTCATTGTTTGTTGATAGAAAATCAACTTCCTCGTCATTTTTCTACTTTATACATTCTCTGCTCTGAAAAGGATATATTTGAAAGTTTTCATTTGGAACTTTGCATTCAGAGGACTTTGCTTGCTGCTGATGATGCGGTTGAAAAACAATTATGTGAAAAAATTCAAGAAAAAGCTGGGCCAGAAGCTTTGAAGTCGGTTTTTTCTATTTTGAAGAGTAAGAAAGAATATCAGGTTTTCTATGAAAAGATGAATGTTTTAATTGTTTCTCAGAAATTCATGAAAAATTCGCAGTTTTCAATGAAAAATAGTCTCGAATTCGATGTGAATCGATTTCCTGAGCCATTGTTAAGAATGGTTCAAGGATATGAACAAGTTTTTAAAGAAAGCTTTCCGAAAAAAACTCTGGCTTTTCATTATTTAACTGGAATTATTGAACTTAATTATGGGAAATGTGAATTGGTTTGCAACTTTGTGCAGGGTGTTATTTTTTTATTGTTTAATGATAGAAGAGTTTTAGGGAAAAGTGAAATTTGGTAAGATTTATTAAGTGATTTGATTGGATGCACTGAAGGATTGAAAAGTATTGTTTTGAGTGAAATTGAGAATTTGAGAAGTGTATTAAAAGAAGAGCTTGGAGGTTTTTCTCTTAACTTTCCAGACAATCAAAATTTTGATTTTACCAAAAAAACAAACAAAAACTTGGCAAATGAAGAAAAAAATGACAAATTTGAAGAATCAAGCAAAATAAGGTGAATTTTATATAGAATTGACTGCTTTATTGTAAAACTACTTAAACATGAAAAGCAGATTGATATTGATATTCTTATAGACAAACTAGAAGCGAGTCTCAGGTTTTCGCCTTCAAGTTCATTAATAGAAGAAAGATTTAAAAGCTTAGAAGAAAAAGGATTTATCTGGAGAGTAGAAAAGTACAAACTATTTAGTTCATGTGGTTACATTCCTTAGCTAATTCCTAAACAATAATAATCAACTTTCCAAAACCCTTATATTAAAAATAATCTATCTTCAATTTCATCATCATCCAACTCTTAACCCTTAAATGACAGAGCACTGACAAGTTGTGTAATTTTTTTCTTGAGTCTCTTCAATAATCCTACTAATATTACTTTCAATACTACCCTGCTGGACCTTAAGTTCTTCAATCTCCTCTTCATTATGCCTGATTTCATCCCTGGTATTTCCAAGCATAACCTGAAGTTCCAAATATTCCTTTTGCAACTGAACAATTTGATCAACAACATTTTTCACATAAACTTCACTTCCCTTTTCCTGACTCTCAAAACAATAACTCAAAGTTCTATCTAAAGACTTTCTGAAGTTTCTTACCTCATGATTGACCTCATCTTGTTCACAGAGTCTTTTCGACATGTATAAAAAAGCAGTAAGTCGACTGTTTATCAAATCTTGAAGTTCCTTCGTCTTGCAACTGACCTTCTCTACATTCACAGACTCGTCAGAACTTTTAAAGTCCCCACTTGAAATTGAAAAGCTTTCACTCAAATAAGAACAGAGAGACTCGTAAGAATACTTCGCCTGATGCTTCTGTTCTCCGCTATTCGAAGCTTCATTCAAAAGATCATTATTATTCATTATTATGGAAGACTATCAGAAAGTTGGAGACGCACTCGCTAAAGCTATCACTGAAGGGAACTTAGATGATGCTTTTAGACTATTGCAAGATGCAGCTACTCTTGATGCACAGTTTGAAGTAGTTTTAGAACCTCAGCGAAGAGATGTTGAAGAGGTGAAAATTCCGGAAGGAGGAAAAGTTCAGCAGAAAAATAGTGAAATTTATGAAAAGTTGATTGAAATGGGAGTTGACAGAAACAAAGCTCTAAACCTAGCATCTAAATGTAAAAGTCTCGACGAAGCCCTAAGTATTGCCTTTAACTAGCATCTAATAAAACCATTTATAAATGATCAACCCTATTCACGATTTCTCAGCCTTCTCCACAGAGCACGAAGACGACTACTTAGAATTAGGAGAAGACTACAGCAGAAACCGTAAAGACTCATTCGTGGATCTTTTATCATACGGAGGTTCAATTCTTAACTACACTAACGATTTATTAAACCTAGACTCAGAACTCGACAACGTCATACACGAAACAACCTCAATATTCCCAACCCTTCCAAAACGTCAGAAAACACTCTCATCATTGCCCTGCCCTTCAAAATCTCCTTCTCCAGCATTAATCCTCTCTTCTTCCTCACCAAAGCTCAGTCCTTTTTACTCACCATCCAAAATGATAGGTCCACTTTCTCAGTCCCAACGAAAATTAAGAGTCGAAAAGTACCTCGAAAAGAAAAAAAAACGAATTTGGTCAAAACGCGTTCATTACGACTGCCGTAAACGAGTGGCTCAGAATCGCCTACGAGTGAAAGGTCGATTCGTGACGAAGACAGGAGCATCAAGTAACGAGTAAAATGTTAAAATTAAAGTAAATGCTTTCTGATATCAACTTGCTTGAACATGTCTTTTGTTTTTGACTCGACGTAACTCGCGTCTATTTGAAGGTCTTTGTCGATGTTTGGGGCGTCGAAGCTTACGTCTTCCATTACTTTTTCGAGGATTGTCATTAAACGACGGGCTCCTGTGTTTTCAACACTTGTGTTGATTTGGAAAGCGATTTCTGCGATTTTTTCTATCGCCTCGTCGGTGAAGGATAGATTGATTCCTTCGGTTTTCATTAGTTCGATGTTTTGGGTTATTAAACTGTTTTTGGTTTCTTTTAGGATTCTTATGAACTCTTCTTTTGAGAGAGGGGTAAGGTTCACTCGGATTGGAAGACGACCTTGAAGCTCGGGTAATAGGTCGGAGGGCTTGCATTCGCTAAATGCTCCTGAGGCTATGAATAGGATGTGGTCTGTGTTTACGTCTCCATGCTTAGTATTAATCATAGTACCTTCAATTAACGGCAATAAATCCCTTTGAACCCCTTCAGCACTAGGATTAGTTCCAGTCCTAATAGCATCCTGAGCCGTAGCAATTTTATCAATCTCATCAATAAAAACAATTCCATGTTCCTGAACAGCCTGAAGTGCATCCTGCACAGTATTCTTATCCCTAACAAACCCATCAATAATAAGCGAAACTCCCATTTTCCTCGCATCAGCGACCGTCATTTTCTCCCTCTGTGCCTTTCCAGTCTTATTCGGAGCAAGATTCCGCACAACAGCGACATACTCCTCAATACTCATATTTTCATTCGACACCCTGCTTAAAACAGTATCCAAATCCGGTACTTCAACAAAAATATTCCTCATATCAAGTCTTCCCGCCTTCAACTCCTCCAATTTCTTTTCCCTTCTCTCATCATCCGGATGACTAGGTCCAAGAATTTGTGCGACAAGGTAATTATCAACGATTTCCGTGATTTCAGGAGTAAACTTCTTCGTCAATTCCCTCAAATTCTGCTTGGCCTGATGAATGCCTGCATTGACCAAGTCTTTAATGATCTGGTCGACGTCTTTTCCATGGTACCCGACTTCTGTGAACTTTGTAGCCTCGACTTTAATAAAGGGTGCACCGCAGAGCTTTGCTAGTCGACGCGCGATTTCAGTCTTTCCGCAACCTGTTGGACCTACCATCAAAATGTTCTTTGGAGTCACTTCTGAACGGATCTCGTCTGGAAGGTACTTACGACGCCAGCGGGAACGAAGAGCGATTGACACTGCTCGCTTTGCTGATGATTGGCCAATTATGTATCTGTCGAGCTCCTCGCATAGTTGTCGAGGGTTCATGTTGAAAAAATCGCTTGAGAATGAACGGCATAGAACTCGGAACATGGAAGATTATTTTGAATGGGTTAATATGGAAAATTTTGATTTAGGGTTAGTTTTTTAAAGGATGTGATTGGTTTGATTTTGAGATTTGGGTTTAGGGGGTTTGGGGTTTGAAGATTTGAGGATTTGAGGATTTGAGGATTTGGAGTTTTAGATGGCTTTTGGAATTTGGTTGATTTTTGAGGAATAGAGAAGGGTTGGGTTGTTTTCATGTTTTTTTTTTGTTTTAGTTGTAAATGAATGGGTTTGGAATTATGAAATTAATGTGTTAATTTATTTGGTTTAGGTGAAAAAAATTTGGATATTATTTCGGTCATTGTAATTTGATTATCGAGTTTTTATTTAAGTTTAAAATAATTCAGCTAAATGCAGGCGGAACTTGATTACTTAGTATTCAAAAATGATGATTAGTCAATGATAAATAATCCAGAATAGAGTTGTAGGATCATCTGACTAGCTTAAGAAGAATATATTACTTTTATAGTAAATTATCAAATGGCCTAATAACTACAAAAAAACTAAAAAAAATCATATGTCACTTCTTTATTTTGATATCAATAGATTATCTTTATATCAAGCTACAAATCTCAATTTTTCTATAACTTTTCAATCTAAAACATTGAAATTATGCAGTAAATCATATCAAACTTCAATATATAAATTCCTTCAAAATTACATTTCAACATATATTTTCATACAATCCTTCACGGTTAATTATATGGAATTAATAACCTTTTCAATATGGCTTACATCGAATCGAAAACACCCAAACTCTCCTCTTAAAAAAATGTCTAAAAGTTTCTAGAAGCTTTTAAAACTATTTTCAAATTATCTCATCACCGACCCCATGAAACTCAATCCCAATAAAAAATCAGATTTCAAAACATACCTAAACAAATTTTTTAAAAATAAAAAAATTCTTGAATTTTTAATCAATTTAAAGATTTTCAACAATGCTAACCTCCTATATAAAGCCTTTCTAATAAGAAAATTCATCAACAAAATTTCGAAAAAATCCAGAATCAAATCGACCAAATTCTCATATCTTTATAATTAAACTTTCGATGGCCCAAAAAGAATTAAACCTGAAGAGTGCCTTAACGAAGCCTATCCACATAGAAGGAGACATCTGGCTAGTCCCATGTGTAGCCAACCACCGTGAAAATGACTATAGGCCTCTATTGAAGCCTTTAGACACCTCTCTGAATTCAAACGAATACACCCGGAAGCATTTGTGGACAGAAAAAGAAGACCAGACACTTAAAAATCTCATTTTTGCTAGAGGGCCTAGAGGTTGGAGCATCATTGCGAAAGAAATCAACTCACTTGTTCACAATGGTCTCAATATCAGACAAGGTCGACAATGTCGAGAGCGCTGGTTCAATCATGTTGACCCGGATCTCAATAAAGGACAATGGTCATCTCAGGAAGACGAACATCTTCTGTATCTTCAAAGTCAACTCGGTAACAAATGGAGCGAAATCAGCAAAGAACTCAAAGGCAGGAACGAAAATGCTGTGAAAAATCGATGGAAAAGCATCTTCAAGAGGAAAGGAATATATTCGGGACTTCACCTTGATAATGATCCAGGCGAGATCCAGGAATTCGACATGAACACCTCAAGTATTGGAGAATTTGATTTGCTAGACAATGCCAGTGACGTCAGAAGCCACTTTAATGAACTTACTAAAGCTGAACTTGACGGGCAGGAAAAGTTTTTCGATGAAGGACTCGATTTTTCTTCTCAAGAAATTTGCTGAATTTGATATTTTACATATTGTAAATCCCTTTGGCTTATTAGGAATTTCACATTGTTTTGGGTTTCGTGGATAGTAATGGTTAATGGTTGTTTAGTCAGTAAAAATACCGAAGGGATAAAAAAATTCAAATTTTTTTTGGGTTTTTAAGATTTTAGAGTAAAAAGAACGTGGTAGTGATTTAAGGATTCTGTGTTCAGAGTCCTTTATTAATAGTCTCTGTAGTTTCATTGATCTAGAATTTTTTATTATATTATTTGAATCTTGATACTAATATAGGGATTTTTGTGATTTTCTTATAAAATCATGGAATTGTTTACTGAAAAACTTTATACTGCTGGTAAAACACCAAAAAGAGTCATGATTATGACTGTAATTGATATAAAATCTAAGAAAATAAGTTCTTCGAAGTTTAATAACATTTTTCAAGTGTAAAAATTTTATAAAGCTTTTCGATTTGAATATTTCCAACATTTTCCTAATCTAGAAGCCTTCCTATACCAGTCCAGAATTTATTACCATAAAGTACTTAAGCTATCATATGAAACTTTCTATGCTTGATTACAATTATCATAAGAAATTTTTTTTTGCAAAACTGTTGAACCAATCTAGAGAACTTGAAAAGAAAACAAATTCCTAAGAAAACTAATAATCATCATATCCTACAATTGAATCAATGAAAAAAACCTATATTCATACCATATAGTTTAAAAACTCTCAAGGAAATCAACTTTGGTTAAACTATCTTAACACTCTATTAACTTAAACAATCAAATAATAAACAAAAACTTCCTCAAATAAATCATCTTTCACATCATCTAGCGAATAATCCCTTGAAAAATGAACTTCGATTCAATTATCTTTGCCATCTAATAAGTTAAAACATACGAATAGTTAACCAAGATATCCTCTAATAAATAATCTAAAACCCTCAAACTTTAAAATCCTCAAAAATTTTCTTTGTTTCCAATATCTAAAAGCCATCTCATAAGTTAAATCATTCAAAATAATTAACCAAAAAATCCTCTAATAAATAATTTAAACTCTCAAACTTTAATATTCTCAAAAATTCTCTTTTTTTCCAATATCTAAAAGCCATCTAATAATTTAATACATTCAAAATAATTAACCAAAATATCCTCTAATAAATAATCTAAAACCAACAAAAATTATAATCCTCAAAAATTCCCTTGTTTCCAATATCTTAAAGCCATATAATAATTTAAAACAATCAAAATAATCAACAAAACATCCTCTAATAACTCATCAAAAACCCTAAAACTTTAAATCCTCAAAAATTCCCTTGTTTCCACTATCTAAACCCATCTAACAATTTAAAACATTCAAATACTGAACCAAATCATCCTCCAATAAATCATCTAAACCTTCAATCATAATAATCCTAAAAATTCCCTTCTTCCGAATACCTTAAAATCTAAAATGTTAACAATCAAAAAAATAAACCAAACATCCTCTAATAAATCATCAATGACCTTTCGTCGAAACACCCTTTCCGACTCCTACAGACACCTTCTCGAGAAAAAGAAGTCCAACACCGGAAACCAAACCGAAGAATATAAGAAAGTTTTCAAACACGTGAAATTTATCTACAAACGTGACAAAGACATGACAGTGACATCAACAGACGGTGTTCGAAAAGCCCATCCAGAGTCAATATTCAAGCCAGACAGTCCAATTCGTTTATCTTGGGACATTTTCATGCTAATCGTTTTGGCCTATCTTTCAATTTCGATTCCTTTTTACATCGGTTTTTACTTTCCAATCACCGGCGCACTTACAGTGATCGAGTTCATCGTGCAACTTTGCCTGATGCTCGACATCCTAATCATCTGCAACACAAGCTACTCAGTGAAGGGCATGCTGGTGACTTCCCGAAGAAAAATCATCTGGAAGTACATAAAAGGCTGGTTTTGGATCGACATTCTAAGCGGTTTTCCTTATAACTGGCTTTACACTTCCCCTTTTCAAGACGAGATTCTTTACAACTACGATGAAGACTTCTTCAAATTTTCTCAAATTTTAAAGTTGATCAGAATTTTCCGCATTATTCGAGCAATTAAGCTGATAAAAATCGTGAAAGCTAAAAAAATCATCAATGCGATTGAAGACTCTCTGGTTAATCACAAGGTGGCGATGGCCTTTATCTTCATAAAACTTACGATTTTCATGATGTTGATCGCACATTGGCTTGCTTGCATCTGGCACTTAAGTGCTGTTGAGTCTGAGGCGAATGTAGAGGAAACTTGGAAAAAAGTCTTTCTGAAGACTGCTCAAGATGAGGTGGGAATTGGCGAGGTTTACATCACGGCTCTTTACTGGGCATTCACGACGATGGTGTCAGTTGGGTACGGGGACATCAAGCCTTACAGCACTGTTGAGATGGTTATCGGGATCTGTACTATGGCCAGTTCTTCAACTATTTTCGCTTATATCATTGGAACTTTCAATTCTCTGATCACTTCAGCAACTGCTCAAGAGTCCAGTCATCGAGAAATCATCATCGCTGTTAACAGATATATGAAAAAAGTGAACCTGCCGAATGAACTTCAGTTTAAAGTAAGAAGCTATCTGGACTTTATCTTTCAGAATCAGAATAAATCAGATATGGCAGAAGAAAGTATCATGCAAATGCTGAGTCTTAACTTGAAAGATGAGATTTACACGTCACTTCATGGAAATATCATCAACTCTTGCATGTTTTTTAAAAAGGATAAAACTCTTAACAAGTCAATCTTGTCACAAATTCATAGAATTCTTAAATTTGAGACCTTTGCACCGAAAGACATTGTTTTTAAACAAGGAGAAACTAGCAGAATTCTTTACTTTATCTTATCAGGAAAAGTGGATTTGTTTCATCAGAATACCAAATATTCTTATATTACGCTTTCAAGTCGCATGAGCTTTGGAGAGATCGGCTTTTTCGTTGGCAAACCCAGGACTGCCTCTGCCAGATGTCTTAGTTTCACGGAATTTTTCTCGATTTCGTTTGAAGACTTCAGCGCACTCATTGCTAACACCCAGGACGCTGACAGAATAGAAAAATTGAAACAGGAATGTGAAGGGGACGACTTCAGCGGATTGTTCATTGAGTGCTACATGTGTAAAACTTTAGGACATATCGCGAATAACTGCAAACTTATTGTTTTTAATTATGATAGAGAAGCTAAAAGAAGTGAAAAGTCAACTCAAAGAATGAAAAGTAAAAAAATTAAAGTTGAAAGTGAAGAAAGGAAAAAAATTGTGGGGAAAAGAAAACCTTATCGACAAGGGATTAAACAGTTTAAAGGAAAAAATTCACTTGCGAATAAAATCAATAATTTCAACTTTAATAAAGAAGAAAGTTTGAAAGTTGTGGAAAGTCTCAGGGATAATCAACCCAAACGGTATAGTTTTATTTATAATATCACTGAGTCTAGTCATGAAGAAGATGATGAACCTCAGCAGTTGAATCGTTTGGATAGTGCTGAAAACTCGGATTAATTTATTATTTTAATGGTTTTTTATAAGGGCTGAAAGGTTTTCGTTAAGAAGGGAATGGATATAGTTAATTGGAGATTCATTATGATTTAGTTAATTTTAATTCAAAAAAAGTTATTTTGAAGGCTGTTAACTGAGAGCTAAGGTTGATTAGCTTTTATTGTTAATCAAGTCTTCTTAGAAAATCAGAAATTTAAGGGTTTCATGGGGCTACAAGGAAAGGATTGAATGAGTTATTTATTAAAAAAAGCTAAATTAGAGGAATATATTTTAATTAAGGATTAAATAAACTTATATCACAAGTAGTATGGTTTTATACAAGAGATTATATCCTCTTTGACACTAAATGCTTAATATCCAGATAATATCAACTCTAAGCATATAAATCTTAAAATCTAGAGTAATCTTATAGAAAAACAATAATAGTCTCTTTTAAATTTTATAAAAATTTGAGTTAAGTCATAAATTCATTACAGATAAAATCATTATATAATTTCTAATATTACTCTATCTGCTCTAATACCATCAATTATTTAAATAAGTAATAAATAACTATTATCACTCATCAAAGTTATTTGAATTATAATTACAAACTAAAAACCATATCAGAAGTCCGATGAAATATCATAAAAAACCTACTCATCAATATATCTCCAAGACATTCCTCTCCAAAACCAAAAATAATTCAATAACTTTCTACAACATTACCTATCTATCTATTCATAAAAGAATTAAACGTGTTCCTCACTCCATTAGTCGTTTCACTAACCCTTTGTTCAAGCCGATCCAAGGCACTATGATGATCTTTCAACTCAACATTCAAATAATTAACCTTAGACCTGACATTCTTAACCAAAACATTAAGTTCAAGTTCTTCCTCCACATCAGCAGAGTCATTTTCCATCACATGCAAAAACTTTTTTTCATTTTTTTTGCGGTTACAAAAAATCAAAGTTTCTATTTCAACAATCATTTCCGCCATTTCCTGAGAATCCGCAACAATCTGGTCCCTGCTGACAGTTTCAAAAGTATCAGACAAGATAGCGACGAGCAAGTTTAAACTGATGACTGGATTGAGTAGAGTCGCCAGAAGGAGAATCAAAGAATAGAACTCAGGGTCAGTCGGGTTGTCCCATCCGCCAATGATGATATTATAAGACTCGGTCAGGTAGGGAAAGAAGTCAGAATTAGAGCCTGAGTCAAAAGCTCTGAAAATCAGGCCGAAAGCGACAGCTGAGTAAAAAAGGATGACCATGAAAGGAACGATGTCGAGAACTACTTGGAATAAAAGTTTGATTAAGTATCGAGTCGCTGCGTTTATTCGGAAGTAAGTAATGCCTCGAGTCCAGCTGATGAAAATGAGAACTGCTAGCATGTAACGTTCTTTTTCTTTTTTTTCGAAGGAAATCTCGAAGTAACCTGACCAGATCAGGGCGGAGTAGCTTATCATTAGGATTGAACGAAGGGTGTCGATTAGGTTCCAGAAATCGGTGAAATATGTTAGTGGACCGAGAAAGACAAAGATTAACTCGTAGAGGTAAAGAATTCCACTTATTGCAAATGGAGCTATGAGAAAGGTACCTGATCTGCAGGACTCGAAACTTGTAAAAAGGCAGAGAAGGATTAGGTATGTTATGTATAGTGATGATTGACCGTACATAAACCACTTAACCTGACTCCACTTTTGCTGTAAAATTTCTTTAATAACGGGAGTATCATAAATATCTGGATTTTCACAGTCTGCCAAGGTATTCATAAATTCTAGACTTTTACTCGAGCCAACCTTCATATAAAACTTCATAAGCGATTTTTTAAAAACAACAGAACTTCCTAGTTCCGTATCCTCATTCATTTTATACCCAAACTCAACATCCTCAGCAAAAAAGTTATCCGACAAAGAAAGTACAGGAACCTTAATTCCAGGAGGGCAATAATTAAGTAGATACCCAGAAGTATCATAAATATAAATATCATTTAAAAGTTTATGCAAAGACAAATAACTCATCGAAGTCAAGTCAATCAAGCTCTCTTCAATGACCTGAAAAAGAATCTGTCTCATAAAAGAAGTGTCTTGCTTGACAAGTCTTCTGATAGTCTTGATAATAGCTTCAATGCTATCATGATATTTCTTTTCAATCGCTATGGTCAAAGCAGAGAAGCCATCTCTAGAGTTAATAATCGGAATTTTCAAATACTCATTGCCAGTGATTCCAAGTCTCAGCATTTCACTCAAGTTAAAATAAGAGTAAATATGAAGCAAGTTTATATGAACTGGTTCAATCAACCATAAAGAGTCCAGATACGGTTCGTCGCATTTTTTGTTAAAAATTTTATCGACATGGTTCTGGAATTCAGGCAAAAATGTGTAATTCCCCACGAATGTCAATTGGGAAGCACTTAAAGGGTTTTCTGATTTATAAATACAGTCTTTTGCTACTAGGTACATGTTTTTCTTGGTACTGCTTAGAATCCCGTCGAGAACACTGAAGCTTTTTCCGAGATTTGACATTTTTTGGAAGCTTCTTGCTGAGTAGATGTCAGTGATACCGTTTCCGTACATGAAAAGAGTATGGTTTAAGTTGAATATGATTCCGTTGTAGGACTGGTCTATTCTTAATAAGGTTGTGAAGGTGTCGCAATGAACTATTTCTAAGAATCTCTCGAAGATGCAGAATAAATATTGCCAGTCTTCTGAAAAAGTCAAGTTTATTCGGAAGTCTTGGCTTAGGTAGTCAATGTCGTAGGACTTTCGGTCTATGTCCGCGATTAACTCTTGCTCGTTTGGCTGGTATTTGAATTTTTTTAGGGTGTTGTGGTTTGCTGCGAAGAGGAGAGAGTCTTCGTTATCCATTACTGTAGCTAGAACTTCGCCTGGCATCGCGTAGATTGATTGAACGATTTCTAAATTTTCATATCGAATCAGAGTAAACTTAAACCACTCTCCAATAATCAAAAATTTCCCAGAGTTCGAGTATCCAAACGATGAAATATCTCCAGGAATAAGGTTACTTCTAGACTTAGTTTTATTCTGAGTATCAATAACACAAACATAAGTATTTTTAATATCCCAATCCCCATTAAACTCACTGATAATCTGCTGACTCGCCCTATGCGCATACAAAATTTCAGTACATTCTTTATTAACATGAGCAAAAGTTAACCACTGGCTAGAAATTTTCATCATTTCACTTTTTTTCCCACTTTTATCCCAAGTGACATAAAATGTTTCTCGATGTTCAGAACAGTTATCAACACATTGATGTTCATTTTGACTAGTTTCAAACTTCCACTTATCACAGACAGCTTCAAGTAGACCACTTCGAGGCGAGATCCAAATTTTCCTAACATTAAAATTTTTTTCCTCATAAAAAACTTGTTCAGTGTCAGGTTGAGGCACTTTCCATATCTTCAGCTTTTTATCATCGCCGATGCTGACAACTCTTGTTGACTTGTCAATAAAAGCCGCTCTTTTTACCCATTTTTCATGACCTGTGAATGAAAACTCTTTTCCGAGATTTCTGTAAAAGACTTTCACTGTCTTGTCTTTAGAAGCTCCAACGATTACGCTTTCGTCTAAGGAAATGTCGATGTCGCTTATTCTGTTTGAGGCTTCCACTCCAGGTAAGGGGGTCCAGTTGTTGAATGAGTAAACTTTTAGTTTTCCTGAACTGTCACCGAAGGCGAAAAAGTTGCTTTGAGGAGATATTTTCATGCTCCAGATTTCATCACCGTGAGAAAAGGTCTTTATTAAACACCCTGGATTGTTGAACGATTGGCCTACCTCGTAGATGTAAACCACTCCTTCATCACCTCCTGCGCATAGAAGATGATCGTCTCGGCTTAGGTCTAAACCAAAAAATTTTCCTCTGGATGTGAATAAAACTACACATTTTGGAACTGGGTCTCTGAGTGTCCAGAGACGGATTGATCCATCGTCACTTGCTGTAAACATCCAACTATCATCAGAATTCACACAAATCTTATTAACATCTCCCTGATGCCCCTCAAAAGTCTGAATTCTTTTCAGTTCTGATAAAGAATATTTAGTAATGATTCGATCTTCTCCACCAGCAAAAACAAATTCATCATTTTGAGAAAGCGCTAAAGTCCAAATGCTGCAATTGCTGACCCCTTCATCCTTCTCAACCTCTTCACTTGTCAAGTCGACGACAGCAAGTCTTGCCGCTTGACTGCTGGATCCTCTTGAACTGAAAACGACTCTTTTCTGGTCTTTGGTGATTTGCAAGTTAGTTCCTTGGAAGGGAGTGTCGATGACGATAGAAGCGTTTGACTTCAAGAACTGTATGACATCTTTCATGGTAGCTCTTAGATTCGGAGCTTCTTCGTTTTCTTTCATCTTTTTCGTGGTCCCTGAAATGATTGCCGTCTCATCCAGCTTTTCATCGGTTATTGGATTCGCTTTGAGAGGCTCGATTGACATTTTTACAAGATTTCACTGTGGTGGTTACGAAGATTTAACTTGGTTTGGGTATGGGTAAAGGATTAGGATTTGGTTTGAAGGAAGAGAGTTGAAAATGGAGATGGAAGAACTTTAGGTTGAATGATGAAATTGTGAGGATTGGGTGAAGAATAAGATTTGATGAGAAATGGGGAATTTTTGATTAATTATGGCTGATTGTTTGTGGTTTTGATTAGGATTAGGGTATTAGATGGATTTTAGTATAGTAAGTTCGAATTCTTAATAATTTGTAATTGATGGATTTATTCGGATATATATAGATTGACTCAATCTTTCTAATTCGCATTAAAATAATCATTTTCCTATTTTTATTGATCTATTTCATACTCTCTATCTTTTAATTATCTTTTTTTAGATAAGTAAGTCACAAACTTTAAGTTTTGTATGGTATCTCTATCATTCACTTGAAAATGATATATATTTCATTCAAAATATTGAATTGATGATTGTATGATTATTGAAAAATACACTTGCATGGTTATTCTAAGAATAAATTATTACTTATATAAATTTTTCAACTAAGCTCTAAAGAACTAACACTTCAACCTTATATATCCTTGAAAGTTTCACACATTAAAATAATAAGAGAATTTTATTTGATTTTATTGAAGATAATTCCAATCTCTTCAACACACTATCTTAATAATTTTATTGATAGTTAAAAATTAACAAAAAGGTTCAAAGATGAATCTTTTCTTGAACTTTCAGTTTTCACAAAAGCCTGAGTTCCCTTCTTACTCGGATACATTTTATTGAACTTACTCAGTTCAGGAAGTGCTTCTTCAAACCTAGCAGAAACAGGTGTAAAAGCAAGTTCCCTGACATACTTATTTTCAAAGCTAGTCTTCAACTTCTCCGCAAATTCAAATCGATTAACTCTCCTCAAAGGCTTATGATGATACAACTCTCCAATCCTTTCCTCATCATGACTAAAAGTAAAAATACTCGGAACATAAGTTTCTCTAACAAGACTAAAACTACACCATTCTGGTTTTTCACTTTTCGAAAAAACTTTTTTTTTTTTCATTTTAATCTCAGAGAATTTCGTAGGCTGATAAATAGTTTTTCTCAATTTTTTCATCTCAATTTTCGGTTTTTCTGGTTCAACTTCATTCATCCAGGCAGGTCCTTTGACTGAAAATTGAAAGCTCTGAGTAGTTGCCATGTAGTTGCTTTTCAAGTTTCTGAACCTGTCAATCTTTGCCTTGAGATTCGGCTCAGGGGTGAGGACTGGAAGAACTTTTTGATGTCTTTGAGAAGGACTTGAAGAAGATTCAGAATTTTCTTGATCAGGACTTTTTCTTACGCGATTTTTTAGGTTGAAATATTTTGGTTTAGGGACTTTATAAGAAATTTTCCCGAGTTTTATCTTTTTTCGCTTGGCTTCTTCTAACTCGATCATTAACTTCATTCGAGCGATTTTGGCTTCTTCTTCAGTTTTGTTTGTTTGGGCCTCGTCTTCGTGGGTTTCTCCTTCAGCTTTACTTGAAGTGATCAGGCCAAGAGTGATTCTTCGTTTGTACCTCCTGATACCGATTTTCAAGTTCTTTAAAATAATTTTTTCTCTGTTTATCACATTTTTTATACTTAAAATCGCAAGTTTTCTCTTGATCCTTACCATCTTTCTTTCTCGGTTTCTTAGAAACCGAGCATGATTCACTCGAAACCTGCAAAAGAAAACAAAAGAGTACCTTAAAAGTTTTTCCATTTTTAACTTGTCTCTATGAAACAAGATATTTTCATAAAAAATCTCAAATCTTTTCAGTTTTCGACGAAATAAAAAACGTCGAACAGCTTTTTGTATCTTTTTCGTTGCCAGGTCTAAATTTCTTCCAAATTTAAATAAAAGATATTCCGAGTCTATTTCCAAGTCTTGAGTTTTTTTTTGAAGAAGGTTTTTTTGCGCTTGGATTAAAGACTAAGTAAATTTTACTGAAGAGTTTGCAATTCGCGCTTGATGACCGCGAAAATGTTTTTGAATGATTGTCGCTGCTGAGTCCATTCGCAGTTTTTCATTCTCGAGATGAGAGACTGAGGCGAAGTAGGAGGAAAGGTCTTGAGAGTAAAGCTCTACTCGACTGTTTATACTACGGTGAAGGGATAAACTGCTGTTTAGTGTCTCGTATTGTTTTTTTAGTTTGAATGACTTTTGTTGAGAGATTTTTTGAAGTCTTTTGGATTTTTCTAAGGAGGAGTCGGTGAAGAGGGAACCGAGTTTCTCGCAGTAGGCTGTTGAACCGTACCAGGGCGTCTTGTTTAAGGGATGGACTTGAGGTGTTTTAGATTTATTTTGATTTAGGGAACTCATTTATTTGGAGATTTTCATTTGGGGGCAAGGATTGTAGGACGGCTTGGTGGTGATTGAATTCGATTTAGCAGATAAATTAAGCAAATGTGTAGAGACTTCTATTGTATGATATAAAATCACCCAACTTAAAATGACTAATCTAAAGTATTAATATTCTTTCAAAAAAAACCATTCTCTTAAAACTCTGAAATAACCCAATCTATTATATTTAATCCTTAACGAAATAAATACTGTTCTAAATAAATTTTGCTATTCACTCTATCTTAAAGTTAAATAACTCAATCGAAAATCAACCATTTTTCCAAATCATTGCAAAAGTCTTAATCAGTAATAAAAGCCTATTAAAACCCAGTCAATCAATGTCAAGTCGTCCAAGCCATCGAAAGCGTTCATTTATTCCAGCGATCGAAGAAAATTCCTACGACCGAATCCTAAGCCTCTCAACAGTGATTTATGGAATAACCGTCTTAAAGTTAACACGTTCCTCTAAATCGAACCCCCGTCGTTTTTACATCCAAGAAGGCGATCGAAACAATCTGCAGTGGGTGTCTCCAAAGAAGTCGGCAAGTCGGTCATTCATTATTTTGACGATGGTTCATAAAATTGAAATTGGTGGAACTTCTCCAAAGTTCCAAAAATATAAAAACAGCTATGAAAGAGAACTTGCAGTGAGTCTTTACCATCAAGGATCACTTGATCTCATCTTCCAAGATGTAGAGTCTATGCACCTGTGGCTTGCAGGTATTCAATACTTAATCAAAGAAGCTACTTCCAACAGTTCAACAGACATTTCAGTTCATCGAGCTTTCAGCAAGGCTGATACCAACAATAGTGGAAGTCTAAACCTACAAGAAGTCAAGAAATTAATGAAAGATTTGAACATTTTCATTGAAGACGAAAGAGCTCAACAAATTTTCAATGAATTCGACAGAGATAACAGCGGAACCATCGACCGTCGAGAGTTCGAAAAACTAGTTGATAGGATAATGGAAAAGCCCGAAATCAACGAAATCTTCCTAAAGGCCTCGCATGGAAAAGACTCTTTAGATTTTCAAGAGTTTTCAGAGTTTTGCGCATCACAAGGTGAAGAGTCAAGTGAAGAAGTTTTTTGCAATTTCTGTGACAGTCTAGAAGGAACCATGAACTTAGAGACTTTTAAATCTTTTTTATTGAATCCGCAGTATAACTCTATTTTGAGTCTAAAAGAAGAAAAGGTGCACATGGACATGACTTACTCATTAGCCCACTACTTTATCGCATCTTCTCATAATACTTATCTAGAAGGGAACCAGCTAACAGGCACTTCGAGTATCGACCAATATACAAAAGTTCTTCTGGAAGGTTGTAGATGTGTTGAAATCGACACCTGGGATGGCGATGACGGTGAACCAGTCGTCACTCACGGCCATACCCTTGTCAACAAAATCAGTCTTCATTCAGTCGCGCAGGAAATCTTCAAAATGGCATTCGTGGCATCAAAGTTCCCAGTGATAATCTCTCTCGAAAACCACTGTTCTTACGACCAAACCGGAAGAATCGGAGAAATTTTCAAACAAGTCTTTAAAAACTCAATCTACGTTCCTTCAGAAACCCTTTTAACCCCTGAAGACCTCAGCTTAAAATTCATAATCAAAGCCAAGGCAGAGGGTCATAAAAAAACCGAGCTTTCAATCCACAAGTCACTTTTATCAATAACAGGTATGAATGGAATGCAGTTTAGTTTTAACCTCGCATTCAATTCAATGGTTTCCTTATCAGAAAGCAAGATGTTAAAAATGATTTCTCAACATGGAAGCAGTAAAATCATAGGATTCAACCAGAAGTCCTTTATGCGAATCTATCCGAAAGCGACTCGAATTGACTCAAGCAATTACAACCCAGTCCCTTCCTGGTGTTATGGAGCGCAGGTGGTCGCCATTAATTATCAATATTTTGACTTAGGACGACTGCTCAATTCTGCGTTGTTCGCTTGTAATGGAAGGGCTGGGTACATCTTGAAGCCCAGAGGACTCAGGGATCACAAGAGGACAAATGATTATTCTAGTGACAGGTTCTCTGTTCCTAAAGTTCGACTTGTTTTTGAAATTATTTCAGCTTGCAACTTGCCGAAAGTTGACGGCTCTGATGATATTTTATGTCCACAGGTTCAGATTTCTAGTTTTGGAATTGAGAATGATTTCAGTCAGGTTGAAACTAGGATTGTTGATAAAAATGGATTTAATCCGGTTTGGAAAGAAAGGATTTTTATTGATTTTAGGTATCCTGAGTTTGCTTTTGTTGTTTTTAGTGTTTTGCATCGGAAGGAACTGGTTTGTTATAATGCTGTCTTCTTGCCTGCCATTGCTAATGGGTATAGGGTTGTTCAGATGTTGGATAAGAAATTGGATATTGTTGAAGGATGTCATTTGTTTGTCAAGGTTGAGACTTTGAGAGAATTTGAAATTTAATGATTAGATTTATTAGAAAAATTTGATTATATCTTTGGATTTATATTTTAATTTGGTAAATCTAGAAGAGATAAAACTTTAAATTTAAGAATCTTTCTTAAATGCTTGATTAGTGTAGAAAATGTACAATTGCTACTCAGTGTAGAAATAATATTGATCAATAGAAATGAATCGATCAGCACTATATGATAATAGAAATTTTTATATGACTTTAAATTCGGACATAAAAAAGATACTTCACATTTTCCACACTATAAAGGAAGAACTTGAAGAAACCTCCTCACTTCCTAAAACTCTTTCACTTATTGAGGCAAAAGAACAGCTGTCAGTACGAGAAGAGCAGTTGACAACAGTTCTAGAAATATCAGAAAAGCTTATCTACCAGTTTACATCACTTCCCCAGCACCACCGCTCAAGAGATGACCTGTCAGATATATCAGATCTGAAATCTAAATACAATTCATTGCAAAAGTTATACGACTTCGCGTTAGAGAACCTTGACACCTGCAAATATGAAATAAAATCCCTCCAAGACGAGCTTCATACAATGTCCAAGTCTCCAGACAACAACCTTTTCTCATTAGAAGTATATCAAAGTGAGCTCGAAGACACAAAAAAGCACTACAAGAAGAAAGTCGAAGAGCTTCAAAGTAAAAAAAATATAGAAGAAGTTCATTGTCTTCAAAGCACCAGCTTACAAATCGACTTCCTTGATCTCAGAAGAAAACATTTGGATCTTAAATGTCTTTTAGCAAGTTACCAGAAAAAAATAGGAGAATTGGAAGAAATCATCAATGTTAATAATGAACAAAAGAAGATGACTGAAATGAAATATAATGAGCTTGTTGAAACTCATAAGAAAATGTTTGGTTATATTGAAAAACTAGAAGTCAAAGTCAAAAGGTTCCAAAAAAATAACCAAAGAAGGAAAATTTGCGCATTTGGCCTCATGTCTAATGAAAATTCGTTAACGATGCAAATGAGGACCCATGATGAGATGAAAACTGAGTTGCTCTCAGTCACTGGACCGATAAACGTTTTTACAGTCTAGGGTATCTAAGTTATGGATAAAGTTTTAGTTTTAAACCTAAATATTACTTTTACTCTATTTTTTTTATAGGTTGAATCAAAGACCACTCACAACAACTGAATAATTTTATCTATTTCCAAATCTAAGGATTATTTATCTATCTTCAAACAGTAACCCTTTCAAATCCACTATTTTAAAAAGCAAACTTTAACATTGTAATAAATATAATCGCTAATGGGGTGTTGTGCTCAAAGATTTGATTTTACAGATTCCAAATTCTCATCAAACCATTCAGAAACCATTCCCGAAACCCTAAACCGTGTCTCCCACGAATCAGAAAACTCCAAAAAATTCCAAGATTTTCTCTCAAAAAAAAACTGGAAATCCTTATCCACACTTGTGAAAGTAACAGAAAAGCCAAACGAGTTTTTATTTCCTGAAAAATCTTTAAACGTTGATTCAATCGGAGCTCAAAGTGTTTCAGTCTTGCAAAAAAATTTAGACTTTTCGAACAAGTCTCATTTCTCGATTTTTATTTCAATAATTCCTGAACTAGTGAGCAATCTTCAGTCAACTGAAAAGTCGCTACAGTTGAATTCTTTTGATTTGATTGAATCTTCATTGGACTTTTTGTCTGAATCAGTGATTTTTCATGTTGTTCGACTTGGAATATTTGAGAAGATTTCGCTTGTCAAAGAAAGGAACACGGCGATTTTTGCGTTTAAATTGTTTGAGAACCGTGAAAGGATTCAAAGGATTTTTCTTAAACATCATGGAATTTTCATCATTTGTCTTTGTCTTATCAACTTTCCAAAAGAGGTTGATGCAGTTTTGAATGCTACTCTTAATTTGATCATGGTAAATTATAATCAGGATAAGGAAGGGAAAATTAATGTTTATAATTGTAAGCAAGTCTTTTGTAAACAGATTTTTGCTTATTTTGATCAATGTCAGAGCTCGATCAAAGAAACGTTTTTGATGAGTTATGAAGATTTTATTTTGCATCATCATGGGGAAAATCTTACTTAGACTAGATAGTTAGATAAATATACCTTTGATAAATTTAATAGTTATTTGGATTTATTATTTACAATTAGTTGATGTATGGATATTTGGTTATTAATATCTTACTCAAGATAATATATGTAATATTTTTGCACTAAGAGCAAGGGACTATTAAGATTCTGTCATTGTGTTATCAGCGGAACTTTTTTTATTTAAACTTAATAAAATTTTGGTGTCTGTGAAAATTATTGGATAAAGGTCCAATAACCCTTTTGAGTAAAATTTTCTGATGGGCTGAATTTAAGTTTCAATATTTCAAAGGAATGACTTGAATATAAAGTCAATAAATTTGAACCAGGTGAAATTTCTTTATCGATTAATTTAAAACATTCCTTATATAAGATAATATTATGCGAATAACATTTATATTATTTTTCTTTCTTAATATGAATATTTAATATAAAGACTTAATTCTCGAGGTTTATCCGAGTGATGAATAATTTCAAGAGTATTTACTTAATAAATCAGATCATGGTTCATACAACTCAAAGTAATTAATCTTTTGTTTGGTTGGTTTTAAGAAAAGAATGAAAAAATGGATACTGGAGAATGAATCAATTCATATAATTACATTTAAGAGAAAATATTTATCGAAGAAATGGTTTTACATGTTTTTTTCATTCTTAAAAAGCTGAATTTTTACTTCTAATACTTAGGTAGAAGATTAGCGTTAATTTTAGTTAAGATTTTTGAACCATTAAAGTTTAATAAAGTTTATAAAAAACGATTAAAGTTTTGGTTTAGTTTATATAAAGTTAATAAAGTAATATAATTTAGTAAATCGCTATCATATGTGAATACACAAATTATCAAACTAAGCTATAAAAATTCAAGATCTGTGTCTTTTAACCTTCGAAAATAATTTAAATTTATTTAGTTTTAATCATATTCCCAATAAAAGAGTTTAGTGGGTAAAATGACAAGAATTGACTTGCACCCTATCATCAATAAACTTTGTAAAAATTATAAACTCTTCCTCAAGATTTTACTAAGCTCTGTATATTTGAAATATCATTTCGGATAAATCACAAAGGAAAATAAACGAAGCCTAGAGATATAATTATTGTGAGATTAACTTAAAATAAATGCTATTCTGGAAAATCTGAATTATATATAAATCAAAGTGCTATTAAAATATCATAAATTAGTTTATAAAATCAGGTAAATTCCAATGATGTATATATGCGTTCAATAAGCTACAGCAAAGATAATAAAATATTACCTTATTTTTATAAGAGACTCTCTTTTATTATTTTTTATAACTTTGATATTAATTTGTTATTATTTTGAATAATGTATTCATTTAAAGAATGTATATATAGGAAACTAAACTTTACTTAAAATATTTCAATATAAATTTATTGATTATAATACAAAAATTAAATCTTAATTTCAGTAAAAAAATATTAAAACTTGCAAAAATTTTTCAATATTTAATATTATATAGTAACATTAAATTTAAGATGACTAATTCTACCTATAGATTTTGTAGAAATTTTAAGAACGAGTAGACCCAGAATTCTTACGAAGTTAATGCTTTTCATATTCTATTTTATTTTTATAAATATTATATTAAATCACTCTAAAGATCAATGTTTATTATAATAGACTTCCGATATATCTATCATGAGTTGAAACTAAACCAGATTGAAGATCGAGTCATCAAAATTGAGAATTGGCTAAGCAATTTAAAAATTGTTGTAATTTATGATCAATTTTATTATGCTGTTAGTTTAGTAACCAATCCCTCACAATAAACGACTTCATTATAAAGATACAGCATATTTTTATTTCTGCTACTGAAGATGCTCCCTATAAGCTTTGAATTAACATATGATCTGGGCTGCAGAGCAGGGTAATATTTCAACTTGTCACCTGAAAGTTACCTTTCAAACTTCTCAAAATTTTTTAATATATACTAATAAAGAAACTCCTAAATTCTAAAATTAGTTCAAATCCTTTCAATTCAGTACATAAACTAGTTAACAATTCTTAAGCTAGAATCTGTATACCTTCGGTTCCATTACTACTATTTTCTCATCATATACACATAATTTAAAACAAATTAAAAAAAGAAAATATATTAGGCTTCATTAGATTAAACTATAATTCGCCGTCATTAAAATATTTAAACTCAAAATATAGCAATAATTGATTATAGGATTAATTTATATCAAAGAATTATTATTATAGTTCAATTTTTTCGAATTTCGTACTGATAAAAGCTATCAAATCTGCTATATTTACTAAATTTCTCTAATTTTGGTACTAACTCAATAATAAAAATAGCAAGAATATTATTAAAGATTAGTTTTTTTTTTTCTTATCCATGTTAATCATGACTGTTTATTCCTTATTTTCTAGACCTTTCTTGATCATCACAAAATTTTATTATCATACCAATTCCAGATTGAAGTTTCAATTTAAATAATTTCATGATCTTAATTTAAAAAAACCTTTGTTTAAGTGATGCTATTACACCCTAAACATACCTTTCTCATTTGAACCTTTCAAACTTTATTGATAGAATCAGAAATAGAGCAAGAGTTTATCTAAAATAAGCTAAAAAATTGGGATTAATAAAAAATATTTTCATAATATTATGGTGTAACACTAAATTTATACAATTCGATTGATTTAGGCTAATTATTCAGTGTACAAATCCTATTTAAATCTAGCATAATATTAAAGCTAATCTATGCATTCTAGCTTTATTTACCAAAACATCCAATTCCTGATATAATCCTCTATAAATAAACATCCTTCAAGAAAAATATTAAATATTATGATCTTCTATAAAACTCTATATTGCTCTTCAAAGTATTAATTTTCACTCTATCATTTTTGAAATGTGCCTTCATAATTTTCAAGTTCTCCTGAGCACAACTCAAAGCCTTCTCATAATTCTGCACTTTACAAAAAGAGTTCTCAGCATTATTAAAGCACTTAGTCAAAAACTCAAAATTGACATCATCCTTTCTCAATTCGAATCCAGCTGCTTTTTCATACATTTTCGCACTTTC
The DNA here is from genome assembly GCA_006503475.1 of Stentor roeselii. NCBI lineage: Eukaryota > Ciliophora > Heterotrichea > Heterotrichida > Stentoridae > Stentor > Stentor roeselii. Next base: position 121,808 of record RSEH01000003.1, on the reverse strand, counting down.
TTCAAAAATCTCCAACTTAGACAAAACCCAAGCAAAGCTAAAAAAATCTGCTTCAACATCTTTTCTTTGATTATTCCAGTTCTCATTAGTAAGAAGTTCTGAGTATACTTCTCGTGCTTTGATAAAATCTTCAGTTTCAACACAACAAGTCCCAATATTGCAAAGAACTTCAGCAATTTCTAAATCACTTTTAGAAGACCTGTGAATTTCGAGTAAAATGTTGAAATATTCTTTTGCTTCTTGAAAACGCTTCAGGTTGTATAAAGTTGAGGCAATGTTTTTGTAGGCGACTTGACAGTCTTTTGCTTTTTTTCCTAGAGCGACTCGGATTTCGACTGATTTTTTGAAAGAATCTATCGCTTTTAGAACTTCTCCTTCTTTTATTTGTATCAGGCCAAGGTTGAAAAGGGACTTTGCGAGACTTTCATCAGCTTCACTGAGCTGTGTCTGGTATTTTAAAAGACTTTCATTTGCTTGTTTCAAGTTCGAGCGATCTCCAAGGTTTTCATAAACTTTACAGAGATTTTTATAAATTTTAACAAAATCAGAAGTATTCGGGTTTTCAAGGTTTTCTACTATTTTCAAAGCTTTTATATTAAAATCTTTAGACTCTTCCCAACTTTTCAAATCAGAAGAAATGCTTCCTAAATCAATAAGGAGTTCTTTTTTTTTATTAAAACTAGGAACTTTTTCCAGTAGTTCCCAAGCTTTCATTAAAAACCTGTTGCTAGTCAAGCAGTCAGTTTTCATGAACTTTTCTCCAACCCAGAAATAAAACTCGATTTCTTTTTCCACATTCAAACTTTTCAAGTCTTTTTCAATGAACTTAAAAAAATCTTGAAAATTTTCAACATCTTCAAGTTTCGCATAAACTTGAGCAATTCCAAAACAAACTTCAAAAATATTTTTTTGATTCAAGTCAATATTTTCATAACAATTTTTTAAAGCTTTTGTGAAAAATTCAAGACTTTCTTCCATGTCTTCAAGTTCGAATGAAAGTTGTCCGACGATCGCTGAGAGTTCAGTTAAAAGTTCATCGCCTTTAGGTAAAAAGTGGATAAAAATAGAGTAACTTTGAATGAACTTCTGTTTTGCTTCTTTTCTTTTGCCGACTTCGAGGTAGTAATTAGCGAGAAGTCGATCAGAATTGGCATGGCTCAGCTGTTTCTCGATGTTGTCTTTGGAGTAAAGGGGGTTGTTTTGAGCTTCTTCTTCGAGGTAAGTCAATTCGAAGTCTTCTGAAAGGCTTGAATATTTGATATCGGATGAGACTTCAACTTCACGTTGATTTAACTTCAAAGGACTTGCCATGTGACTCATGTTTGCCTCTGAAACTGTAAGAATTCCGTGTTTTTTCGATTTGGAAGTCCCACAGCCTCCTCCTTTCAGCCCTTCATTGAACACCAGAAGGTTCTTCATAGGAAAATATTGAAAGAAACGGCAGATCTGGCTTGACTTCAGCTGTAATAAAAATTGAAAACGAGAGGTTGAAAGGTTTAACAATGAAAGATTCACTGACTTTCTCTGAGAAAAGTCAAAACCTGCTGCAATTACCTGGTCTCTGTAACATGAAAGGCTGACTTGAAGGTTTTCAAGAGTAACGAAAACAATCTGGTGAGTCATTTATTAAAGAATTATTCTACAAAGACTAATTATTTTCTATTTCAATTTAAATTACCCTGGGTATATTCGTTTATAATGGCTGAATTGCTTGAATCTTTATGTATTATTTGCAATCCTAAGTGTTGGGAATGTATTTGCAATACTAACTGTATTGGAAAATGCGTTGAATGTCCAGGGCAGTGCATTACTGGATCTTTTCGATGTTTCGTTGACTGCATTCATGGAATTAACTGCAGCTTCTGCTCTAAGATGTGCTGTGGATGCTCGCCTCAATCTTGTGATAATATTTGGGCTAGCACTCTTTGCAAAGGAATAGAAAATGATTGCTTGGCAATGCTTAATTGCAACTCGTTTATAGGGAATTTCTCTCTTGGACTTCAAGTTATATGCAATGGTTATGCGAATCGACTTTGTGATGCTTTTTTTTGCTGGCTTTTCTGTTGTCCTGCTGATTGCTTGGCCACTATGGGATATTCGAGAGCTGGATATATTAATAGCAGGGCTGAAAGGAAAAAAAAGAAAAATCCTCATCGTTTTGGAGAACATGAACTACCTGGGACTGAACAGGATTTTAAAAATGAACGGTTTAATCGTGTTGAACCTGAAATTTATCATCAAGATATCTGAACATTTTACAATTTGAATAGGATAATAATAATTTGTGAGCTTGGATTTAGATTTGAGGTTTTTGGGGTAGATATGTTTATAATTTTATTGTTTAATAATTTTATTCAATATTTTTTATGGTTTTTAGGATTTGTTATAACTATGAATGGTGATAAGTGCGGAATATCTGATATGAAGGGAAAATGTTACCTTTACTATTTTAGAGGAGGATATTGTTTATTTCTGCAAGTTTTATTTGTATTATTTTAAATTTGATTTAAAAGAACATAAGATTATGTGAAGGAAACTTGCTAAATTATGGTCTGCTTATATTGGAATTTTTTAGAGGTTTTCATCTTTATGGGATGGAATCTATTACAGAACTTTAATGTAGAGCTACCAAAACAGACCAAGATAAGCTCAATATTTATTTCCTACATCTTCATATGATACCCTCAATCATCGTTTAATGTGATAATCAAATTTTCTCATAAATTTTGTACGATAACAGCAGTCACTAGATACTTTGCAAGGATGAAGTCTGATTTAAACCTTTTCATGCATTTCGAGGTATTAAACTGTGCCAATAGAGATAATATCAACGAAAGAATAATAAAATAAGTGAAGTTCTTAGATCATACCAGCAAAATAATCCTTTCAATCATTTCAATCCTTTTAATAATTTCAATCCTTTTAATCTTCTAATCCTTTTAATCAATTTCATTATTTCATATGGAAGAGCCTGTTAAAGTTTACATCCGAGTTCGTCCTCCAAATGAAACTGAACTTTTGTCCAAAGACTACAAAAAATGCACAGAAGTCCCATCTGCACAGACTTTAAACCTGATCTACCCACGGGATACTTTAAGGCCTTTTCATTTTGATGGGGTTTTGAATGAAAATTCGACTGAAACTGAGACATATGAACTGAGCGCAAAAAAACTTGTTGACCATGTCCTTCAAGGGTATAACGGAACTTTTTTTGTTTATGGACAGACGGGAACAGGAAAAACTCACACAATGGGGCTTTTAAAGAAGATTTCACCGAAATCAGAAGGAATTATTCCCCTGGCACTACGACAAATATACAATCAAGAGAAAAATTTAAGTATTACGTTAAGTTTCTTGCAGATCTACATGGAAAATGTTTACGACTTGCTAAAACCAGACAAAAAGCCTTTAAAGCTTCGAGAAGACCCATCAGGTGGTGCATTCGTATCAGACCTAACTCAAGTCCCAACAGACAATTTCAACCAAGCAGTAAACTTAATAAACGCTGGAATATGTAACCGAATAATGGGTTCTCACAACGCGAACCAGACCTCCTCTCGTTCCCACATAGTTCTAGCTCTAGACATCGAGCAAGGTGGCCGTTCTTCACGTTTGACGTTGATAGACCTTGCAGGTTCCGAGCGAGTCGGTTCAACCAGTTCATCCGGTCTGCGTCTCGACGAGGCGAAGTTCATCAACTCGTCGTTGAGCGCCTTAGGCAAGGTGATATCGGCTTTGTCCACTGAGAACTTGACTCACATTCCTTTTCGCGACTCGAAATTAACACGTCTCTTGCAACCTTCTTTAAATGGAAAGGTGGTCCTTGTAGCAACAGTGAGTCCTTGTTACAAATACGGAGGCGAAACAATCTCAACTCTTCAGTTCGCAAGTCGATGTAAACAAGTCATCTGCATTCCTACTCTTGAAGAAGACTTGAATTTACAACCTGTTGACTTGAAAACTATTCAGGACTTAAGAAGACGTGAAGAGTTTCTAACGGCAAGAGTGAAAGAACTGGAAACTCAGAATTCGATGATTTTTAATCATTCTCATTCGGAAGTTATTTATTATTTGTTGAGACTTTTAGCGAAAGTCACACAGAATTCGATTAAACTTACTCAGGAAGTTGATAAGGTTAGGAATGAAATTGATTTGCAGATGTTGAAAGCTGCTGAGGAAAAGTTTCCTTATCCGTTAAGTGGATATCGCAAGGAAAATGATGAGGAGTATATGAAAGAATTATTTGTTAAGTTGGATACTCTTCCTTCTGCACAGGTGGTTGAAAAAGTTCAGTTTATGGCGAAGAAACTTGTGGATAATATGAATATTCTTGGAAAACTTGCAGTTCAGGCACAGTATTTAAAGGGAACTTTCAGTGTTAATTATATGAATGAGTCGTATTTTGATACTTTGAAAAGAGAAGCTAGTGAAGTTTTGCTCCATCCTAAACAAAAGGCTTTGCCACTTGCTCCAGCTAGGCCTCAGTTCTTTAAAATTACTGATAATCCAAAAGAAAAACAGGAAAAACTTCAGAAAAATTTGAGTTTGAAGGAACTTTTGCAGTCTAAGAAAAATAATGCGAGTTTTGAAATACTTGAATCTAGAATAGCAACTGAATCAGATATTGTTGAAGAGTCGGCTTTCACATCTCGAGACCTGCCAAAGCAAGACTCGCCTAAAAGAACTCAATCTCGCTCACCACTGCCAGTAAGACGAGCCACATTCACCAGAAGACCGAATTCAAAAGATTCTCAGCCAGAAGTGAAAGAAAAGTCTGAAGTGCTTACTCGTGTTGCAACAAAAGTAAAACTTGTGAAACCAGAAGCGAAACAAGTTTCTCCATTCAAAATCAAGATTAATAAAAGTGTCCTTCTTGATGAAAGGGAAAGGAAAGAGCATTCGAAAGATGACTTCTTGGCTGAGCTTGAAAAAGAGCTCGTGTCGATTAGTGCTGATGATTGGCTTGAAGGGATGCAATAAAAGAGTGAAAAACTAGTGATTAACTTAAGACCTTAAAAACTAGTGATGTAATATGGAAAGTGCCAACAGACTTAAAGTCATTCAGAATCATCTTAACGCTGAGATTCTTACTGTCACAGATAACAGAAGCGGAAAAAAGTACGAAATTCCAATCAGGGATGGGCATATTCAGGGAAAGGACCTCGGCAAAATCACTCATAACGGGGAGAGTCTTATGAATTATGATCCTGGGTACATGCTAACCATCTGCTGCACATCAAAAATCTCCTACATCGACGGTGACAAAGGCATCTTAGAATACCGAGGTTACCCGATCGAGCAGCTTGCAGAAAAGTCGACATTCTTAGAGGTAGCTTTTTTACTAATCTACGGCGAGTTGCCCACATCAGATCAATCCTTAACATTTACCCAAGGTATAAAAAAGCACATGTTTTTACATTCAGACGTTGCAAAGATGATGCAAAGTTACCATTACGACGCTCATCCAATGGGTATAGTAGTAAGTACAATGAGCGCGATGTCAACATTCCAATCAGAGCAGAACCCGACACTATTAGTAGGAATCGACCCTTACAAGAACCCACGAGTAATGAACCAGCAAATCCACCGAATAATCGGAAGAATGACGACAGTCGCAGCCCACGCCTACCGTCACAGAATAGGCAGGCCCTTCAACCACCCGTCAAACTTGCCCTACATCGAGAACTTCTTCTACATGATGGACAGATTAAACGAGTCTTCTTATCGTCCCCACCCGAAACTCGTCAGAGCTTTAGACATTCTTTTCATTCTTCATGCTGAACACGAACTTAACTGCTCCACTGCCATGATGAGACATCTCGCTTCAAGCGAAGTCGATGTTTATACCTGCGTCGCTGGAGCAGCTGCTGCACTTTATGGAAGAAGACATGGAGGAGCGAATGAAGCTGTACTTAAAATGCTTGAAGAAATAGGAACTGTTGAAAATATTCCGTCTTTTATTGAAAAAGTTAAAATTGGAAAAGGAAGACTTATGGGATTTGGACATCGAGTTTATAAAAATTATGACCCCAGGGCTAGGATTGTGAAAAAAATCGCTGATGAGATTTTTGAGATTATTGGAAAAGAACCTTTGATTGATATTGCAATGGAATTGGAAAAAGTTGCACTTACTGATGATTATTTTAAGTCTAGGAAACTTTATCCTAATGTTGACTTTTATACTGGAGTTATTTATAAGGCTATGGGATTTCCTACTGATATGTTTCCGGTTTTGTTTACTATTCCTAGGGTCGCTGGATGGCTCGCTCATTGGAGGGAATTTCATGCTGACCCTGAGAATAAAATTGTTAGACCCAGGCAGAATTATGTTGGACCTCCGAGGAGATCTTATGTGCCTATGACTGAAAGGAAAGAGCAGAAGTATGTACTTGGAAGTACTCAGTCAAGTCATTCGAAGAGAAGGGATATTTAAGTAGGATTATTTATTCAAGTTAGATGAAATGCCTGCTGGGTTATATATTCATTCTTTTCTACCATTTTAAAACTATCTGATCTTCGAATTAACTCTCAATTTAAAATCAAATCATTTAACTATATTCCATCCATCTTTCTCCAGTCAAAGTTCCAATTAAAACATAATCTTAAATTTAAACCTAATCAATCATCTCTATTAAAGTTACCCAAAAAATATTAATTTTTACTTTAAAAACTAATGTTAACATAAACCCAAAAAAAATTTAAGTAAGTCTCCATTCAGTAACTTTCCTCTGCACCTGACAATAATACCTCAAATTCCTAAAAATCCCATTAGAAAAAGGTGAATGTTCATGATTTTTCATATACTCAATTTTTTCCCATCTGAGACTTTCCCAAGTAGTAAGATTTTTCAAAGCAAGACAAAAATGATAAACCCATAAAAATCCAATAAGAATTCCAAGAGTCATTCCAATGAACCCAAGGATGACAAACTTAATATTTTCCTCAGCCCATTCTCCAACTTCACGACCTTTGCTTGTTTTTCCAATACAAACTCCGAAACCCACCCAACATTCAAGTGCCTGAAAAAAAACAAACCAAAAAAAAAACAGTCGATTTTTTTCACCGATGCAAGTCCCGATGTAAGGACAGTGATGGTCGTACATCGCTATGCAAGCGTTGCAGGTTGAGCAATGACGTGCTCGCAGAGGTTGAACTTTTTGGCATTTTTCACAAAAGTGTGAAAAGGACTCACTTTCGTTACTTTTTGCTTCGCTGTGAACTCTTTCGGTAGCGTCTTCTTGAGAGTATATCGCCGGCGATGCCGGCTCTGGTATGCAAGGGATTGGCTTTGAAATTATTATTGTTGCGGATAAGTCGATTGGTTGGAGTTTTGGAACATCTGGCTCTGATAGTTGGAAGAACTGGTCTCCAAAGCTTCGATGCGATATGATTTCTTCAGCACTTGAATCATGAATAGACTCAACATGAAGATTTCTAATCAATGCACTTGTATTAGTACTAGGATTTAGCTTTACGATCGGAAGACCTGTCTGATTACTAGTAATTGATGAAGACTGCTTATGATGAATAGGCTGTACATAAGGAGTCGAAACAACACCCGGGTCTCGTAAAGCCGTAATAAAATAAAGACTTAACGATAAAAATACTGTAATCCTGAGTTGATCTTACCAAAAAAACCAGCTCGAACCTTCCCTCAACGATCTCAAATCTTCCACAAGAAAAGTACTAATTGATAATAGAGTCAAATGAAAAGCCTGTACAATTATTTGTGTCTTCCTTAATCTCATAATTATATATTCTAAGAATAAACTTCCATTATAATGTCAGACCCCGAAAAACTCTGTCAAATCATCCAAAAAGGAAATTTCAAAAGAATATTGAAATATCTCGAGACACGCAAAATAAAAATCCAGGATTTTAAAGACAAAAAAGGAAATTCCATTCTTCATCTCGCTACTTTGAATGGAAACTTGAATCTTATTCGTAATTTAAAAGACCAGGTAAGATTTATAAAGATTTCTTTTGATTTCAAAGAAACTTCTGCTTCAGTCTTAGACTTTTGGGCGAATCTTCAAAATAACGAAGGATTTTTAGCGATTCATTATGCAGCTTATCGTGGATATTATGTGAAGATTATTTAGAAAATTCTTTTGTTGCTTGAAGAAATGGGCTCTCGTCTTGATAGTGTTAATAAAGACGGCTTGGGTTTAATTCACACTGCATCTCAAGGTGACCAGCCTTTGATAATATCTTACCTTCAAGGGAAAGGTTTGAATGTGGGTCTTCAAGACAAGAAGGGCGGGACACCTTTGCATTGGGCAGCTTACATGGGCTGCGAGATTTCATCTTCACTTCTTTTATCATGGAACGTTCAAGTGAACCTCAAAGACCAAGACGGTCAGACACCTTTACATCTGGCTTCACTTGCTGGAAACTCTCGAATAATCAAATCTCTGCTGATTAAAGGAGCAGACATTTCCTTAAAAGATAAAAAAGGCAAGACCCCTTCAGCCCTCGCAAGTGAAAACCAAAAACTTTCAGTCCTTCCCTTGCTCCGCCCAGTGAGTTGCTTCGATGAATTCAAATTAAAAGCGCCTTTACGTCCTTCAAAAAAAAGTATCTCAGGACTTTTTTTCTTTTCTCTGCTTTTCAGTATAAAAATCATTTTAACCTCGTTATGGTGCATCGAGTATTACGAAGAAAAAGCACTTGCCAGTTACTGGAGCTTAGAAGTCCTTTGGGTCCTCAGCTGCTTAGTCGCAGTACGAAAAGACCCGGGTTATCTTAAAAGACAAGAAAAAGACTCCTTGTTTTCTTTATATGAAAGTCAAGAATCTCATTTAATTTGTCCTGATTGCGTCGTTTTGAGACTTCCCAGGTCCCGACACTGCCAGTTCTGCAATAAATGTGTAGAAAAATTTGACCATCATTGTCCCTGGATCAACAACTGCATCGGCGCGAAGAATCTTGGATGGTTTCTTTGGTTTGTCTTCGTCACTTTAACGTCTTTATTCGCTAGTCTTGTTGTTGTTGCTTTTCTTTTCAGATTTCCTGAAAGAAAAGTTGAGGTTTTGGTTATTCCTGATTTTGCTCGAAATGTTTTAATTGGATTCAACTTGGCTTTACTTGTTGGGTTTATTTTTGTTGTTGCTGCTTTGGCTGTGTTTCAGGTGCAGAACTTTTGTAGAGGGGTCACTACTAGTGAAAGACTTACTGATAAGGCTGGGGATTTGAAGAGGTACTCTTTTGTGAATTTTAAAGGAATGTGTTGTAATTCTTTGGAGGATTTGGAAAAAGGGGAGAGGAAAAATGAGGGTAAGGTCAATAATGAGGATCTCACGGTTGAACTACAAATTAGGCCTTAGTTAGGGATTACTGTTAGATAAATCTAACTAGAAGTGTTGGGAAATGGGATTTTACTATCAAGTCAGTATTTAGTTAAAATATTTCTTGTATCAAAGAATCATTCCAAAATCCAACCCAAATAAATGTCATCAGGTCTAAACTTTCATTCAAATTTCTTTCGAGACCGAGCAATTCCAATGCACATGATCGAGGAAGGTTTATTTCTAGGAAGTTTAGACGCTGCTGAAGACCCTGAGCTTCTAGAAAAACACAACATCACCTGCGTGTTATCAATTCTCGACTCATTCCGAGGTACTCACCACTACGGTCCAAACATAACTCACAAAAAAATCACCATGGTTGACTCGCCAGCGGCTCGAATAATTGACCACTTGCCACATGGCTTAAAGTTTATTTCTGAAGCTTTAAATGAAGGAAAAAACATTTTAGTTCATTGCGCTGCCGGAATTTCAAGAAGCGCTAGCATGGTCATCGCTTTTTTAATGGTAAAGTATTCCTGTGACTTTGAAACTGCGAAAAGAATGGTGAGGGAAAAGAGAGCTTGCATTTGGCCGAATCAAGGATTTGAAAATCAGCTGAAGACAATTGATATTGAAAATTATAAGGAATTTGTTTTTTAATTTAAGAATGGGTTTGGGGTTATAATGGAGGAATTTGAGGAGTTTAATGAGGAGTATTTCAGGGATTTAGAAACTCCTATGCATTTTATTGAAGATGGGCTGTTTTTAGGGAGTATTGATGCTGCTAGAGACAGATCTTTACTTAATCAAAACAACATCACTAGGGTGGTTTCTTTACTCGATATGTTTGATGAGGACGATCCTTCTGGTTTCTTTGAATCCAGAAACTCTTTTCGATATCTTGAGCCTTTCGACTCCTCGATTGACCATCTAAAGTTAAAATTGTCAGATTTTTATACATCTAACATTCTCAAATATGTCCCTGAGGCAATCAAATTTATATCAGAATCACAGAAAATTCATAGAAATGTACTCGTTCATTGTGCAGCAGGAATATCAAGAAGTTCAAGTATTGTAATCGCCTTCCTAATGATAAAATATTCCTTGAATTTCGATGAAGCCAAGAAAATAGTAAAGACCAAAAGAAGATGCATCTGCCCTAATCAAGGATTTGAAAGTCAACTAACAATGATCAACATTGATGAGTACAAACAATATTTAACTAATTAATCGTTGATAAAAGTTAAACTCAATAAAAACTCAATTTTTCCTAAATCATAAAATAATTGAAAACTTCCAAAATTTGCAAAACTTCCAAAATTTGCAAAATTTCCAAATTTCCAAAAATAAAATCCTAAAATTTTCCCATCTTCTAAAAATTATTCCTAATTTTGATAAAATAATGTATTTCATCTAAATCCACCCACTATAAAAATGTTTCTTTCAGGGGCTAGTCTAGCAGATTTCATAGAAGACAGTCGCACAGCAATGCATCTGATCGAGCCAGGACTCTACCTGGGCAGTATCGAGGCAACAAAAAAACACGATTTCCTAAATCAACACGGAATAACTCGTGTCCTTTCAATCCTCGACACATTCCGTTATTTCCCTCCCCTCCCCTCAGAAGTCGATCATTTAAAAATAACTCTTCCAGATTTCCCCGACAGTAGAATAATCGACCATTTCCCAGAAGGACTGAAATTCATCTCAGATTCTCAGAAGTCAAGAAGGCCGATTTTAGTTCATTGTGCAGCAGGAGTTTCCCGAAGTGCCTCAATGGTGATCGGGTATTTGATGGTAAAGTACAACCTTAACTTTGAATCTGCAAAAGCGATGGTAAGAGAGAAGCGAAGATGCATTTGGCCTAATGAAGGTTTTGAAAGACAACTTCGGAATTTAGACATTAATCAATACAAACAATATTTAGATTAAAGATTATAAGATTATTATGAACACTGATGAATTTTGCAAGAAACTTAATGAAGATAGTCACAAACATGCAACCATTCCTGAAAGTCAGAGATATGGAGTTCATTTTGATTATAATGACTTGGTCTGTCGACTTAATAAGGTCAAAAAAGAAAGGGATCGAGTTGCTGGCGCTAATTCTAGTCTTGATTTTAGGGCCAAACTTCAACCTGTACCTGCGAAGAGGAAGGAAAAGAAGAGTTTAACTATTATTCAAACTGATAGAATGCCGAGGAATGCCTCTGTCACTGGATTACCTTATTTACAAACCCCAAAACTTAAAACTACTAAATTTTCCTTAGCTGTTCAGTCAGAGACACATCTTAGAGTTGAAAAGATACAGAAAAATATTAAATTTCACCCGCTTAGCAAGAGGAAAAGTGTACAGCATGAATTCAAATAATGCAGGATTTAATTAACTGGTTCTATTTTATGAGTTATTTAATTAGCAGGAGTTCTTGGAATTCTGTCATTTGCACCAAAAACTTTAGAGTAGTCTTCATCTTTAACTGGAACAACTTTGCTTCCCTTCGGTTCATTTTTCCTGATAAACTTTTCAGTAACTTTTTTGTTTTCCACTTCAACTTGTCTAGGCGACATTTTTTTCTGTAAAATCGAGTATTTCTGCTGAAGCAAGTTATCCCCAGTCAAAACTCCATTAATCATGATCAAATCATCCATATCCTCAAACTCTCCAATTTCTTCCTCCTCATCTCCTTCAGATTCAACATCTTCCTGTTCCTCTTCCCCTTCATCAGTAGGACAATTATTTTCTTCCTGTTTCATCTGCTCTAAAATAAAATCTATCTGTCTTCTAATATTTTCATCAACTTTCGGCTTGATTCCCTTTAATTTCTTCTCTAATCCAATTTTCATAGCAGCATCTTTCATTTGTTTTTTCGTTAAAACTGAATACAAAGTGCCATTAACATAAGTTCTTACCTGATTATTCTCACTGACCATGAACTTACTGAGAACAGTCATCACTTCATTCGGACTTTTACACAATTTTTCCTTTCCCAGAGTCCGAAGCGACAAGTTCATCAACAAAGCAGTTGAGTATTCAAGGGTGTAAGTCGAAATTTCCGCTGAAGACTTAAGAAGCTTTAAAAGCCAGTCAAGAACATCAAGTCTTATCATGTCAAGTTGAGCGGATTTTTTAAGTGAAAGTTTTTGAATGACTCCTAAAGTGCCTTGGCGAAGGGGGGTGTCTTGCTTCTCGTTAAAAAGAATGGAAAGGAGAAGGCTTGTGATGTTTGCCTTGCAAAGAAGGTAGTCTCTAGGAAGACTTTCACTTGTCATGACATTGAGTAGCTTTACTGTGAACTCCTTCACCCTTGCAGTACTTCCGAGAAGGTAGTCAAGAATTGGCTTCTGTGGTTTACTAGTGCCTAGAATGTTGAATTCGATGAAATAAGACAGGTTTAATTTTCGTGAAGCTCTGAGAGTTCTAGTAAGTTTCCATCTCAAAGCTTGTAAAAGAGCACAAAGTTGGGTCTCGTCTTTGAGACTTGCAAGGTCTCTTGATATCAACACGTAGTCCAGCTCTGCCTCGGTTTTATTCCGAGGCGATGAGATTTTAATTGAATTGTCAAAGCTGCTTAGAGCTGTGTAGACCTGAATCACGATATCTTCTGTGATTCTTTGATTTTTTCCTATTTCAATCACTTTAAACATATCACGAGCGACCTTTAAAATTCCTTCAATATACAAATCATACTTTTCTTCAATATTTAAGATCTTTTGTTGTAATTTCGCATTTTCTTCACTTACAATGCCCAGTTGTCTTTCTAGCTCTTGAATTCTTACAACAGCCCGCGGGTCTTGTCTTTCATTTTTTTCATTTTTCACTTCAGATGATGTTTTTTCAAAGAGTAGTCGAAGAGTCGTTTCTTCATTTTCAGACTTTCCCATCACTTTTCGAATCCGTTCTTTTAAGGACTGGAGCCACTTCGTACTAAAGATTGTTTTAAAAGCTTGATGCTCACTCGGGTTGGGAATGTAAGGCAATGCGAAAAATGGAAGAATTTCTTCAGCTTTACTAAAATTCTCGCCTTCCTGATCGAGATAAGCTTTGAACTCTTCCATGTTTTTTTTGTATTTGATGAGATTTCTCTCAGATGAACTTGACTTGTTTATTTGATGGCAAGGGTAGATGGTAAAATAGACTTTTACAAAGAATTCAAGATTTCGAAGCTCGTTGATTTGAACTGTGTTTTCTTTTGGAAGAGTTTGCCAGGTTTGGAAAAAGGTTTGAGAATCGCCTTGATCGAGCGCCTTGAATAAATTTAAAACTGATGAAAGACTTTCGGGTTTTTTGTTGGAGTTTTCGGACTATGTGGAAAGTACTTCGAGTTGCTTTAGGGTCTGCAGGTATCCTTGACTTATTAGGTACTCTTTAATTGCTTCTTGGATTGATTTATCCACTGGATCATAAAGGCTCTGAGACATTTTATAAGTAGTTTAATACAGTTTAAACTCTATTAAATAATGAATAAATACCAAGACTTTCTTCATCGACACTCGAAAGCTAATTCGTTTTATGTTCTTCCTTCATTCAGATTGATGGCTTCGAAAATAACCACTTCTCTCTCCATAAAGACTGAAAACCTTTCAAACTACGACTCAACAAACCCAGAAGAAATCCCTCCAATAAGCAAGTCAGTCCAGCCCTTAGACCGAAAAAGGAACCACAAGTCAATAAGCGACTATTCCGAGAAACAAAACGAAAAAATTTTCACATTTTTGACTCCTCTATCAGGTGAATCAAACAAAAGATCATTTTTCCCGGACATTCACCTAAAAGCACAAGTTTTCACAGACCGAGACTACGCAAATCTGATGAATTCTATCAACGAAGTGATTTCGCCAAAAGGAGCAAGTGACTCAATCACTCTAACAGAAGGTGACCACATAGAAGTCCACATCGGAGAAGGAAAATTAAAGTTCTTCCGATGTCCAGTCAAGGGTAAAAAAGCGCCTTTAACGATAAAAATTAAGAGAAAACAAGGGCGGGTTTGTTCTTACACCTCAAGTGAAGTGCAAGAGCCAGGCCCGCTCAGTTACGAAAAATGCTTTCCAGGAGACTACTTAGAAATTCGAGAGTCAAGTCTTCACTTTAAATACGACACCCTTTATTTAGGTATCAAAGGAATTGAAGAGTCTTTGATTAAACTTTACATTTCCTTCGGGAATAAAATAGGAAGTCTTGAAGAACTGAAACGCATAAAAAGACAACTCACGTTACTTCCAACACAGTTCACTGAAGGAGATGAGTCGAAAGAACTGGATAAAAGTCCTTCTAAATTCAATCATAAAGACTTTATTCAAGAAAATAAATGCACTCAATATGCAAGTCTTACTAGTCGAGCTAGTCTTCTTTCTGAAAAAGCTGAAATCTGGAAAATTAGAAGAGAAAAAGTTTTAACGAGAAAAAAAGATTTCTTGGATTTAAAGAAAAATAAAGCTTTGGAAAATTTGAATAAAAAGAAACTTAAAGAAGAGCAAGAAAAAGTTAAGAGAAAAGAACTTCGAATTTTTCAAATGAAAGAAAAATTTTGGGGATTTTGGTTGAAATATTCTTACTTTGCTTTTTCTATTCAATGTATCAGGTCTTCGATTTTTAAGAGAAAAAAAGAAAAAATACAGGCACAGACTTTGCTTCGCAAAGTGATTCTTATTCAAAAAGCTTACAAGTCTTTTAAAAATAATCAAAATATTCAAGATATTATCATGTGTCGATGCAAAAATTCCTTAATGTTTTATTCAAAAATCACTAAAAATATCACGAAAAAGCACTCTGGTTCGAATTTAACTAGTTTTATTTCTTTCGCAGCAAATGCTTTTCGAGCTTTTAACAAATTCAGTACTTTTTTTAGAAATACGATTAGAATTCAGAGGAATATTCGCATGCATCTGTCAAGGAAAGAACAGTTGATTCAAGAACTGAAGAGAATGTGGACTTCTGCTTGTGAGCATTATTTATTTAGGAAAAGTAGTGGAAAAAAACAGTCTAGAAAACGTGCAAGTTTAAAAGTTATATCGATTCCTACTCATGTTCGTGAAGCTGCTATTGAAGAATATTATATGAAATGTGTTGAAAGGTATAAGAGAGATACTAAAATCATGTTTGAAAATCTTAAGGATAATGATAAAAGGAAACTCTTTCATACGGCTCTTAGTGGTTTTTTACAAAAGAGTCTCATGTTTCAGGATTACCTTCCTACTAGAAGACAGTTAGAAAAGATTATTGAGGGAGTGGTCAAGAAAATGGAAACATCAGAATCCAAACAATAATAATTTATTTTCAATTAATCCTAATATTTAACAATGGAAGGAACCGATACTCTGATCTTACTCGAAGAAGCCTTAACAGGTATTAACTTCAACCCATCATCAAGCGAAGCTAAATCCAAAACTCTTCACCTTCTTCTTCTGAGCAGTCCAGCCTCAGTGATCCGAGCAGCGAGTTTCATAGCTTCTCGACTAAAATCCCAAAACAAGATCACAGAAGAAAACCATTCAATCTTCTCAAAATACCTGAAAGATCTTCAATCATCTCAAAAGCCAAAAACCCTTTCATTGAAACATCGAGGCTTCAACCAGATCTTCGCCCAGAAGACCTCTTCACTGATCTTCGGTTTCTCAAAGCTGGAAAAAAAGGTCTGGAAAACTTTGAACTTTTCTTTCGCAGTCCTTAAAAAATTTCTCGATTTTCAGAAAAAAAGTCAAAAAATCAAATTTTTAGCTTGTGAAAATTTTTCTGAAATTTTGGAAAAAAAAGTCTTGGAAAGTTTAAAAAAGGCTTTTTTGCAGATTAAATTTGGAAAACTCGCTCGTGGAAAATACGCCAGACAAAGGATTAAGATGCAGGTTTTGATGCAGATGTTTAGATATGTGACTGCTAGTTTAGATACGATCGCTTTTTGCAAGTGGAAAGTAAAACTGATTGAGTATAAACAAGCAGTGAAGCTTTTGAGAAGAGGAGTTGAAACTGCGAACAAAGCAGTAAAAAACGGGATTTTTTTGAATGGTTTTAAAACTTGGAAAGATTTTTTAAATCTTTTTAAAAAAGTCAAATTTTCCTTGTTTCGAAGAGTTTTAAGTCAAAGTGAGACCCGTTATTTTTTCTTGAAAGCTCGTTGGTTTAAAACTTTAAAAAACCTTCAAAAAACCCGTGAACTATGGAAAAAGTTATTTTCTGGTGAAAACAACAGAAATTTCAAAGACTCTTTTTTAACCGTGTTAAAATCTGCTGACCTTCGCTGTAGATGTTTAATGAAAACATCTTTCACTCGTTTTCACTTCAACTCTTTACTTGAAGAGACAATTTCTGAGATTGACATCAGCAAAGTAATCAAAAGACGAAGAAAAATCGTGATTCCTTCTGGAAGAAGTTCAAGAATGTCTTCAAAAAATCATTCAAGGACCAACTCTTTAAGCAGGACTTTAAAAGCCTCGACTCCTGCCGTGTTAAAACCTCTTGTCTTAGCAGGAGAGACTCGTTATTTCTTCACTAAACGAATGTACTTCGTTCGTTGGAAGATGATCCCCAAAGAAGAGAGTTTTTCACAAGAAGAGCATCATCACGTCATCAAAAGAAAAAAAATCCTCAGTCCTCGGCAGCTTAACTTGAACAAACTTAATGATTTGGAAAAAACTTTAGAAAATATTACTTCGAAAAGTGTCTTTCTTGCTGGATTGACTAGAAATAGAAAAAATTTTCTTATTAGAAATGCGAATTGGATTGAAAATAGAAAAGATGTTGGAAAGTTAATTGAGTTTCTAGGAAAAATCGCGAATTTCAGGAAAAATATGATGGGCTTAGCGGTTAATTTGTGGATTCAGGAAGGTGGAAGGTTTTTAGCGGTGAGAAATGCGAAGTTTTTTATTGCTTTGAGGGTTTTAAGGAATTTTCATAGGAGATTAGTGGAAAAGTTTTTTGAAGAGTGGAAGAGATTTCAAAGTGTCAGTGGAAGGAAAACTTTAAATGCTTTTAATTTGGATTCAAAAAAAAATGTATTTTATTTTGAAAAAGGACTGAAAATTGGTGATCGTAATTTGAAGTTAGCTCTCAGAGCTTTTCGAAAAATGGAAAAATTAGGACTTTCTGAATTTTTCAACTTTTGGATGTCTCAGGTAAAAAAATATAAAAATATCTCTCAAAAAGTTCTAAAAATGATTGAAATTCTTTCAAAAGGTTTAAAAATTCAAGTGAAAAAATCTTTAAATTTCAATAAAAATAAAAAAATCACTGAAAAGTCTCGGATTAAAACTTTTGAATTTTTTGAAATTTTAAAAAATTTAACTTGGAAAAGAAAAGTTTTTGCTTTCAAGAAAATGAAAGGAGAAAAATTCACTTCTTCAAGACAAGTTAAACTGAAAAAAATGGTCAAAAACTTGTTGTTCAAATTCGGATCAAGAGCCAAATTCATTTTTCGGCCTGTTAGAGTCATAAAAAACGCTGACGAAGTCAAGAGAAACCTGGTACAAAAGTTAAAACTTAGATTTATTGCCCTTTATGAAAAATTGAAGCTTTTTTTGAGTATTTGGAAATTATTTTCCAGGTCTTTCAAAGCAAAAGAAACAGAAAATTTGATGAAAAGTTTAAAAATTCAGTATTCACTGCAAAAAGTAATAAAAAGAATCAAGTTTAAAAGCTTTTTGTCGATCATCGAAACGACTAAGCCTTTAAAGTCAATTTTTATCTCGAAGCTGAAAATTACTCTAAAAACCCGAATGTCTCAATATTTTCAACTATTCAAGCCAAAAGCATTGAAAAATAATCAAAATTTCGTTCAGACCCTTCAGAAACTTCCTCTTAGATCTTTACGTTTCAGTTTCAGTCAACTGATTTCAACTCGTCGATTCATTTTTCTGGGGAATTCATTGAAATCTGCCTTGAGAACAGCATTTACTAAATTACAGATTCGTGTTCGTTCATTTCACATCTTTAGCAAATTCAAGTCTTTGGAAGCTTTTATGAAAATATTCCTCTCATCTCTAAAAAATTCAAAAAAATCTCGTTTCTTCCAATGGAAAACCCAAGACCACATCCACAAGCGTCTTCTAGGTCGAA
The DNA here is from genome assembly GCA_006503475.1 of Stentor roeselii. NCBI lineage: Eukaryota > Ciliophora > Heterotrichea > Heterotrichida > Stentoridae > Stentor > Stentor roeselii. Next base: position 103,475 of record RSEH01000003.1, on the reverse strand, counting down.
AATACATTTTAAAAATAATCTACACGACATCCCTCAGCGAAGAGACCGCAATCTGGAGATGGAAATACACAATAGTAAACAACCAAGCTTTAAACCCTCAACACTCTCTAGTCTCAAAGCGTCTCCAAACAGTTTCCCACAACTTCCAAACTCGTCTTTGCCAATTCGCATTTTTCAAACTTCTGATGTTTTCACGTCTTTTAACAATCCCAACAGCTTCAAGTCCATCTCCAAACAACAGCTTTTCAAAGGCTCCTTTTTTAGAAGACTATGAAATTTCCTGTGATCGAAGCCAGCCTTCTTTATTTTCAGGAGTTTCTTCGAAAATGACGAAAGACGATGTTTTAAGTATCAATCAAAGTGGCGCAGTGGAAATTTTAGGTCTTTGTTTGAAGACTTGCATGATAAGAAGGTTGACCTGGGCCTTTGCGTGCATTGAATGTTTGAGTGGAAAGGCGAGAGTGATTGAAAACGACTATGAAGACCTTGTCCAACAGGTGAATTTTTTAGTTTATGACAAGGCTTGCTTGTTGGAAGATAACAATTCACTTAGAACTCACAACGAAGCTCTTATTGAGTCTCTTGAAAGGACGAATGAATATTGTAATTCACTTTCTTTGATGATAAACGGAATTCAAATCACAAAACTTGTAGCGCATGTGAAGAAAATGGCAGAGTTGCCTTTGTTTCATGCATTTATGACACTTAAACTCAATCAAGACTCACTATCTAGCTTTTAAGTTACATTAGATCATCTGTTTTGTGTTTAACGGCTTTGAGTACTTGTTTGGGGAATACGCCAGAAGGAGGGGACTGTGAGAGGCTTCTCTTTGTTCTTCTTGTTTTCGGAAGTTTAGCCTTGAGAGTCTTTCTGAACGTTTTTTCTTCTCGTTTAACTTCTTCACATGTTTTTCGTAGTTTTTTTGAACTTCTATTTCTTTTTTCTTCTCTTCTTGAAAAGTTTCTTCTGCCCTTCTTTTTCTTTTTTCAGATTTTTCTCTTGCTAGACTAACTTTCAACCATTGTTTGTAACTAACACCGTCTTGTTGCAATTTGAGTTTATTTAAAATTTCTTCATTTTGGACACGAAAAGCTTCTTTTTTCATTCTTTTTTCTTCACTTTTCTTTTTCTTCAGCCAATTTTCAAAAAATATCGGAGAATGTTCAGAGTTTTCCTCTAAATTTTTCCTGGACTTTTCCTTCGAGTTTTCCTTATCCAAGTAAATTTTCCTTAACTTTTCCTGAAGAGTTTTATACTTGACCCAGTTTTCAAAGGAATTTCGTTGGTTGGGTTCAACAGACATAGGTCTAAGTTTATCATAAACGATTCTATCAACACTATGAAGTACTTCAAAAGACACATTTGAGTCAACTTTTCTTGGATCCAAATGAACTTTCAAGGCTTTTAAATAATCTTCATCAGCGATTTTCTTCGAGTTGGTCTTTTGACAGATCTTTTGTTTGTCAAGGTCCTGAATATTCTTTACTATCAAGCAGCAGTTGTCGAGTCCAGCTTTTTTGATTGAGACTTTTTTTGACTGTCTTTTTAAAGAGCTTTCTTGCAGGCTTTGCAAGTTCATTAAACAGTTATGAGTGATTTAATTAAATCCTAGCGTCTTGGATGTTCGACCCGAACTTTAGACTTTCCAGGCTTTCTTGGTAGTTGTCTGGAGAAACTGTTACGAAGACTATCACCAGGCCGGCTTGTAGTTGGTCTTGAAGGACTTTTGTTAGTTTGCTGTCGCGGTAGGGGACTAAGGTGGTTGATTTACTTGCTAGAGCCATGAATACTCGCTTTAAACAACTGAGACTTTTGTTTATGAACTTTCCTTCTTCTAGAACTTTTTTCATTGATTCTACTTCTTCGGTGGATTTACTTGAAAATGACTCGGTGCTTGCTCTTTCTGAACCTGCTAAGTCGATTATGCTTAGACGGCCTGAACGGAATTTGCCTTCGACTTCACCATCGATACGGATTTGGTAGATTGTGTGGCTTCGGGAACTTGTTGAATTTAGGTGAGTGTCACGCGTAACTCTTCTTTTACTAGACTCGCAAATCACTGATAAAAGTTCGAAAAGTGAATTTACAGGATACCAAATCACTGAGTCCAAAGATTTTATTACTTTTCTCGATTCTGACAGCAGGTCTGTAATTTGATCCATGTAGACTTCTGCACATGAAATATTAATTTGGCTGCTTTTAAAGCTCTGTCGATCTATTTCTTCGAATAATAAATGGGCTGAGCGTGGTAGAATCCCTGACTTTTCAGTTATTTTATCTGTCAATGTCTGCCCTTCAAGAGTAAAAGTTTTACCAGAGCCGGTCTGGCCATAAGAAAAAATGCAAACTTTTCCTCCATCAATGGCTGTTTGGATATAAGTTTGAGCTTCATCAAAGACATCAACCTGTGTACTCTGCTCATCAAAAATCCTATCAAACAAGTAAACATTTTTTAAAGAATTTTTCGAAATTTGTATCATCTGCGATTTTTCCTCAAGCCCTTTCGACGGGTATTCAATAAAAGATGCTAAAGCCGGTTTAACCCTACAACAAACCCTAATAGGTCCTTTTTTAACTTGAATTATTTGATTCAAATTCCTTCTGATTTCTTCACTTTTCGACAGATTTTCTTTCAAAATCGAGATTTCATTTTTATTGATAAGCAGCTGTTCTTTCATTTTCTGTATCTGACCTTGAAGGTTCTCGATGATATTTCTGAAGTTTTCGCAGTTTGAACAGGAAAAAGGGTCTGAATGAAAAGAGCTTTTATTCCACTTGGCTCTTTGTCTAAGAGGAGGAGGCCCTGAAGACTTATCAGGACTTTGTTTCCTTCGAAAGTCGTATTGTTTTAGCTGGCTAAGGACACTATCAGTGCATTCTTTGATCCTTTCCTGAACTGGGTTCATTTTTGAATTTAGAATCAGAAATGGAGGGCTTTAGCATTTTAGATTTTGTGTAAATTTTTGATGGGGGTGTTTTTTTATTAGGTTTTAAAAGAAAATTTTAGGGTTTTTTGTTGTTTTTTATTTGAATTCTTGAAGTAATAATATCAATATGGACTTACCGCTCAAAGTCTCGGACTGCTCTGTTGGAATGGTTGAGGATATGATGGGGGGAGTGACTGATTGGAAAGGAATTCAGGATATTATTAGAATGACTTTTAAAGCTATTACTGAAGTCTTAAAGAATCAGTCTATATCAATTTCGCATCTTAATAAACAACTTTCTTCGATTCCTGAAAATGTTGATAGGACTTCAGAGGTTTCGAAGGATGATTTGGAGGAGGTGAAAAATTTGTTACAAGAAAAGGCTTCGAAGAAAGACTTGCACTCTGCACTTTCGAATAAAGTTACTTTGGACCATTTGAAAGTTAAACTCGACTCTGAAGAGTTTTACTCTGAAGTGGAAGAAATCAATAAAAAAATAGAGAAGTTTAATGAGGATCTGTCAAGAAAATTCATCGAGTTATCCTCCACAAAAGACTTACAAAAAATGCATTTAGAACTAATCGAAAAAGCTTCCTGGAAAGAAGTCCAAGAAGAGCTTTCCAAAAAACTTGACCAAAGCGCATTATCCGATCTTCCATCTAAAAAGTGGATAAAAAGCGAGTTAGAAGACCAAATAAGGTTCAAAGCAGATTCTAAAGACCTTGCAGCCCTTTCATCAAGAATAGACGTAAAAAGTGACAAGACATTTGTAGAAAATCAAATAAATCACCTTTCCAACAAAATAATCCAAAACCAGTCAAACCTCGAAAAAGAAGCCTTTGAAGAAAAGATTACTTCAGTCCAGTCTTCTTTGTCAAATTTGCAGAAAACAATGAAAAATGAAATCGAAAACATGAAAAGACAGACAACGAATGCCTTAAACAAAAAAGTTGACTATTCTGAAGTGGAAAATTTGTATGAAGGGATTAAGCAAAAAGCTGATATTAAACATTTGGAAGAATTACAAGAAAAAATTTCGAAGGACTTTAAAACTGTCTTGATTGAGTTTAAAAAAGATTTGAAAAATCAAGAAAAAAAAAACGGATTTAATGGAGATTTAATTAGCAGACTTTCTGAAGATGTTACTAAAATTAGAAGTCAAATTCTTGAAGTTTTGGAAGATAGGAAAAAAGATACGATTGATCATGCACAGTTTTTGAAAAATTCGATGAGCCAAGTTAAAAGTGAAGTGAAGGATATGGTATCTGCTGTAGAAGACCAGGTTAATCAAGTTAAGGACAGTCTTTCCAATTCCTTCGTGAAAAAATCCGACCTATCTTCCTTAAAATCCGACATAACGACTCTAAAAGATCAAAAATCCAGCAAAGAAGATCTATCCCTAATATCCTTATCAATATCCGAGCTAAAATCAAAAATCGAATACTTAAAAGACAAAAAACCTCTGACCTTCAAACCGATAGAAACAAAGCCAGAATTAAAGCCAGATCTAAAACCACCATCAAAAAAAGAAAAGCATTCAAAATCCGTGACCGTATTCGAATCATCACCAGACCTTTCAACCTTCCACCTAACAATCCAAGCAATTCTTCAAGACATAGACCTTTTAAAATCCGAGCAAAAAGCGAATTCATCATTTTTATCCTCCCAGCTTTCATCCTTATTATCACTTCAAGAATCTCTTCAAAACGATCAAAAGTCCAAACTAGGCAACAAAGAAATCCTAGCTTTGATTGAAAACAAGGCAAACATTGAAGATATCAACACAGCTTTAGTTGAAATTCACAAAGAACTCGATGGAAAAGCTGAAAATGAAACAATTTCAGGAATTTTTTCTAGTTTGCAGATTGTTCAGCAGACTTGGCAGGTCGGAAGATGGAATTGGAAGAGTGGAGAGGTTAAAGCGAATAATTTGGTGCCTTGGGAAGTACAAAATGTGAATACTCATCCGGAGAACTTGCTTTGGGAAAAGGATAAGACAAGTATTATTGTATTGTGCACTGGAGTTTATTTTATGAACTTTGCATTGTTTTATAAGAAAAAGTGCAGGGTACAGTTTAATGTCAATGGAGAGGTTATTATGGATAGTGGAGGGAAAAATGTTATTGGGAGGAATAAGGTTTTTTCGGAATTTTTAATGATTCCTGCTAGGGCTAGGGTATCTGTCGGTGTTGTTGATGGGAGTGGGGGTGTTGGGTTGTTGGAACTAATTAAGTATTTATGATAAGTTCTAAGTTTTTTACTTTTTCTCATTTATCCTAACAATTAAATTTTCATCCGTAAAATGATAACTTTCTCTCCTCTCATTAAGAGATGGAATTAAAGGAATAGCACTGCTAATATTTATCCCCTTTTTATCCTTCCCAACACTCTCCCTCTTACCAAAGGTCTGATTAGCTTCTTTTTCAGTTTGAATAATCTGTTTCTCCAAATCCAATTCATTCCTCTTCTGTTCAAGCTGCATCCAAATATCCTGCAAATATTCAGCAGTTTTTCCAATATCAATTTTTTCCTTCTTAATTTCCTCCTGCATAGAAATCAGTTCTTTTTCCCTAACTTCAAAATCCTTAGTCTTCTCTGCGATTTCATCAGTTAAACAATTCACATCTTGAAGTTCGATTCTTTTTTTAAACAAGCTTTCTTCAAGTTTTTGACATTTATCTTTGTATTTCCTTATCATCAAATCTTTATCTTCAGAGTCAGTCTCGCTGGGGGTTTTCGTGATGTACTTCTCAGTGACTTCCTCGGTTCTAATGAAACTTAAGTCATTATTTTTATTGATTAATTCTTTCATTTTCTCTTCCATCGTCTTGACCTTTTGTTTGATTTTCTTCAGTTTTTCTTTATTTTTTAATTCTTTTGCCTGGTCTTTTGAAAGTTTTTCTTTTATGATTATTTCGAAATTTTTCTGGTTTTCTTCGAATTTTCCTTTCATTTCACCGAATTTTTCAATGATTTCCATGACAATCTGATGTTTTTGCTTGATTTCTAGGAGGGTTTGGTTGAGTTCTTCTGTTTTAATCAGGATTTCTTGCTTTTCTTTAGTAGGAAGTTCAGAAGATTCTCTAAATTCTCTTTCAGTGAGTTCACGATTGGCATAAAAGTATTGTTCATCTAATTTTTTAAATTTTTTATTGAACCAAATTTTATCCTCTTCAAGTTTCAATCTTTCTTCTTTGATTTTTTCTTTTTCAGCTTCAAAAACTCTCTTATTTTTTTCAATCATTTGACTCTTTTTTTCAAGGATTTCGCTGTTTTCTGACAAGTTGATTCTCTGAAGTTCTAAATTTTTTTCTTTAGTTTTTAGCAAATTTTCATATTTTTTTACCTGGGCTTTCATTTCTTTCAAATTTTCCATTTCGTCTAGAGCCGCTTTCTTCTGTTGATGAAGGTCGTTATTTGATTTTTCAATCATTTCTGACCTTTCCTGGCAAGTTTTACAAGGAAAGTTTCCTGAAATTAGTTTGGAAGTCAAGGTTTTTATGGCTTTTTTTAAATCTGATTCATTTCGAATGATTGTTTCAGGCAGAACTTTTTTTAGTTCTAGTTCAAGAGATATAAAGAATGAGTTTTTTGGACTTACTTTCCTGGAAGGAAGTCTTTCTGAGTCGATACTTGAGCTGGAATAAGAATTTTCTCCGATATTTGAGCATTTGTTGAGTGGAATCTTGATGATTTCTCGAGGAATGTACTTGTAAAAAGTGTTGGTTTTCATAATAGGCTTATTTATTGGATCTTATTAGTTAAGAAGGTCAAGCTTAACATGAAATTCAAATTTTAAAATGATAAAGTTTTATTTAAACCTTCATTTAAACAGGTTTGAAAGGTAAATAATTAAAATAATACTTAATCAGCATTCAAGCGATTATTTTCCACTTCTCTTGAAGTTCCAATCCGATCGATTTGCATTCTATAAAAAGTATTCGATCTTTTTTCAACACGATTATCGATTTCTAGTATAACACAAGAAATATCTTCAATAAAGCTATCCTCATTCTCAACAATACTAATCCATCTATACCTAGCTTCCTCACAAAGAAGTTGAGCAATACAAGAGTTACTTGGAGTGACTCGTTCACCTTCTAAATGATTTTCAACTTTTCTATTCGCGATTTTTCGATACTTGGCAACGAAATTCACGATGTCGTCATTGCCCATGACGAGAGAAACTCCTTCACTGACTAAAACAATGAACTCGTCTTCTACGGTCAAGGCATATTTGCTGGTGTTAGGATTAGGAACGACTCCAATGCTTTCTGCTATTGAATGTCCTATCGACCTGGTCACAACTATTCCAGGCAGCTGGCTGTGAGGCAGATAAACTTTGTAAGGCATTTCTTTTTCTCCTGGTTTTGATTCTGGTTTTAATAACCTGCCTCCTGCTTTTAGGATTCTCATGAATTCCTCTTGGTTTGAAGTCATGTGGTCTTTTGTTAACTGGTAGGCGAAGGGTTGACGCGTTAGTGAACTTCTTCGACGTTTTGATAGGTCTTTTAAAAAGTTTTGTTCTTGCATTGCTGTGATGTGTCTTTGGTCTATTTCGATGTTGCTGCGATATGTACCAAGAATTGATCTGGAGTTCCCAATATTCGCAGTAAACAAAGCATCTTTGTGTATTAAAGAAATCACACATGAGCAGCCTGAACTTTTCGTATCAACATTTCGAGATTTCAAGGTCTTTACCAGATTTTTTATCAAATTTTGCAAGAATTCCAAAGGTTTATCATCAAAGTCTCCCATTCGTTTATGAAAAAAATCATCTGATTCTTTGATACAAAAGTTAACAAGGTGTTCTCCTTCTTTGCCATGTCCATCAAAAAGACCCAGAATAATAGAGCGACCATCACTCGAGAAAAAGCAAAGATCTTGACAGATTTTGAATATTTTTTCATGAGGGTCAATTCCAGGAAGGACACAAGCTGCTTATTGAATACCTGAACACCATGTCAAGAAGTTTATGCTAATGTCTTCAGAAACGCAGAGCATTGGCTCTGTGTGGCTTATTGTCACAGTTTCTACTGATTGCACTCTTCCTCTTGAACCCTTTTTCTTTATTTGGATTGAAATTGTCCTGGGATAAGATAGTTCGGTCTTGTAGTCTTCGATTACTTTGAAACCGATTTTAGGTTTGGATTTAAAGCATCCCATTTATTGTGTTTTATTTACTGGGATTTTGAGAGATTGGATTTTTTAGACGGTTTTTAAATTTTTTTAAGGAAGATTTGAAGGAATTCGAGATTGGTGGAAATTACTAGTTTCTTTAATAGACTCAATAGAATTTATATAAATGTTTATAGAAAAATAGTTATTTTTCAATTTTTTAGTGATTTTCAGATATGTATTAGTCTAGATATTTTTTAATATTTGGAGAATGTATTGTGAATTTTATAATAATTTTGTTAGACGCAGTAGCTGGGAAGTACAAGGACAGTCAAAGATAGTACCAGGACTGTGCCAGTGCATTATCAGGAGTTTCTGGTCACATATGAACTAAGCAAAAATTAACAAGAGAGTGATGATTAAGTAAGCATATACCTCTAATCTCCTTCAACATTCATACCAATTGAAATCACATTAGGTGAAAAAGTATTTAAAATTTCAAGATTGCATAAATAAACTGAGTGAATCATAAGAATATACTGATTTTTCCTTTAAAGTTCAAGAGAGATTAGATAAATGATTCAGATTAGTTCTTAAACGTGAAAATTCGAATTAAAACTAGAACAACTTCATCATGAGCAATTAAAAATTTGTATTTTTTCTCATGAAAATTTTGAAATTTTTATAAAAATTATATATGATAAACTCAAAATTTCAAAAAAACTATTTCCCTAACTTAGAACCTAAATTAACTTTTGTAGTAACTTTTTAGCACCTCTTATCGCAATGGCAAGACTAGTTAAAGTGCTGTTACAAGTATTAGACGTAGGAATAATGCCATTTCCACCCAAATACAAATTATTGTATCCCCATACTTTTGAATCAATATCACAAACTGAGGTATTGCAGTCAAGACCAACCCTGTAAAGTCCCATATAATGTAGACTGCTTCCCCTTGGTAATAGTAGTGGTGGAGATCCAGGTAAGTACCCACCAAGTGCACCAGCAGCTCTTTGCATATCTTTTAAAGCTCCAGCAACAACTTCTTCATCCCTAGCTGATAATCCATATTCAAAAGTGACCTGAGGCATTCCATGCATATCCTTATGATTAGAAGAGAACTTGATCCTATCTTCATATCTAATTTCCTTTTTCGTGAACCACCTCAAATCAATGATCAACCTTCTATCAACTCCAAGATTTTCAGGTAAAGTCGAATACGGAAAAGAGTCTCTATGTACTTGACAGTGATAAGGATGATTATCCGAATAAGGAATCCAAACATTAGGAATAGGATCATCATCTGGAATAGAATAAGGATCAGGGTCTAATCCAGCATCTTTACATCTCCTATGATATAAATTTTTGCATTTCAAGACCAGATCTCTACTCAACACAATTTGTGTAAAGCACATCGGATGTTCATTCAAGTAATGTCCAAGTGCCTTCGGTCTAATCCCTGAATTCCACAAAAGTTGAGGAGTGCTAAAAGCTCCTCCAGCAACAATAAAATGTTTAGCCTTTACCAGTTTTTTAGTCCTACTCGGTAAATGTTCAACTTCAGCAGCAACGATATTGTTATTACTATCAATTTGAAGTTTTCTAACAATATGTTCTTCCCATAGCTGGAATCGATCTGCAGAAACCCCATTAGGTGTCGCTAAAGGTCCGAATAAATCATCAGGTCCATGCCATCTGATATACCCACTTTTGCTATCTTTTTTACACGCAAGAGGAAGCATCTGAACTTGTCTCGGTCCTTTCAACTCATGAAACTCTTTATTCAATTCTTCGACCATGATTTGTCCTCTTATAGAATCAGCAAAAGATTCTTGATTCGTATTAAAAATTCTTTCTGCTTCTTCAAGTAGTCCTTCAAATTCAGAAGTAGGGTACTCTGTAGGTAACTCGTCATTATATGGTCGAGGAGTGCAGCAAGTCCAGTGCCCGCCCATTCCTCCGACTTGGTAAGAGGCACTTGCGGAAGGCATATTGTTCCAATCCTTCTGATCTGGGTTAGAACCGTTGATCCTGTAGTGAGGCGGAGGCGAAGGCGGCTGAGACCTCGGCTCTAAACTTTCAGGCCATGGCTGACGAATTGGACTTGATATCGGAACCAGTTCACCTTTCACTATGTGGGAAAGAATGTCCAGACCATCGTCACCTGAGTTAAAAATATAAGCATTTTTAGCATTTGTCCCGTATTTTGATGAATAATTTGCACCGATTTCAGCCATTAAGATCTTCAGGTTTGGACGGTTCTCGAATATGGTTCTTGCGTAATAGGCCCCGATTGGACCACTGCCGACGATGAATACGTCGCATGACTCTTCAGTGGCGAGGTTTTGTGGTTTCTTGAATAAACCTGGCATTTTTTATAATAATTTTGGAACCATTAAAATAGCTGACGTAGGAAAGATGTTTAGGGAATATTAATTTTTTAGATTTTTAATTAATTTTCTGGTTTTGAAAGGTTGGATTTAGCGAAAGATTGAAGGGTGGAGAAGTGGAAAAGGATTGGGGTTTTAATTTTAGGTGATTTAGTTGTTGAATTTTAATTTTTTTGGTTTAGTGAGACTGTGAGAGATGAAAGGAAGAAGTGGAATATTTAGATTATTATGAGATTATATTAGGTTATTACTTGGGAGATTTTTGTTTAATTGTGAAGGGTTTTCAGGAAGAGTGGACATGAATATATAAATACATTCAGCATATTAGAATTTAATGTTTTTATACAAATATTTTATATTTCATAGGAGTTTAAATAATTTAATAGTAGAGATATTGTTTTCGAGTTATATTAGTGAAGTAAGCTTGATTACTCATTCAACTTTCTCTTATATGATTATTTATAGTTTTATGTATAAAGATTAGAATTGATTTTTTACTCTTTCTAAAAGTCTATTATTATCAGAATCTAAGTGAATTTATAATGGAGTTGATTTATCAGTCTAAGCTAGGCCCATTTATCAAGAATCCAATATTTGATTAGATAGTAAGATGGAATCTCTTAATAATTTTTATGCTAATAAATACTTCTTTAAGCAGCTTAAAGAGATCTTGATGAAAAAACCAATAATTACATAGAAAGTATACACTAAGAAGTATTCGAAAATTTTCTTCGGTAATCTTCAATAAGTGTCTCCATGTAAGCTTCATTCTTTATATTAAAACCCTTCAAAAAATTATCAGCAGTATCTCGAATTCGATAAATCTTCAAATCTAAGATCCAATCATAGTGGAGTATACCTTAAATTCTTATACTTAAAGCCTTGATAAAATCCTAAGCCCTTAAGAGCCATTTTTTCAAGACACCTGGTCTACTCAAAGCAGGACTTTTACAATGACAAAGAAGATAATTCTAGACTGATTAATGAAGAAATGATCTAAGGTTTGAACCTCCAGATTTTAGTTTTATTATAAAATTGATGTTTAATATTAAAGAATCATTAGCAAGCTTTTTTAAGCTGGCCAAGACTCTAGTGTAACTAGAAGGATTTAAAATATTAAGCATAAAAAAATCGATAGGGCCCTAAAAAACAACTAGAAAAAATATTTTTGCTTCATTATCTAAAAAATTTCATATTTTCCCTTTATCAGGTATTGAAGGACAAAATTTTTTGCTGTTATTTTGTTATGGATGAGCCATTTAGTTTTTTATTGATCATTTTTTGATAGGCTTAAATTTTTGTATTAAGAAAAGTGCTACTTTATCAAACTTTTTGAGGTCTAATAATGATTTCAATTTTCTCACAGTTTAATTATAAACTCTCTATAAAAGACTTTTAGCTCGCATGACAGAATTTCAAGAACTCTTGATAATTAATTGATTCATAAATATTGGTTGTTAAACAAATCCTGATATTAATTTGAATTCATTATTTTTTTGAAGGTTTTAACTACGCACTTAAATTCAGCCCAACGACATCAGTAAAACTAGGCATATTAAGAAATTGAATAAAATTGAATGATAAAATATTTAGTTCAAGTATACTTGATTTTTTCTGTTAGTTTCATAGAGATCTCATTTAAAACCTTCGCACGTAAAACTACTTTCTTTAGGGGCCAAGAAGTGAAATTCGCTACACTCTACATTAATCCCTGCACTAGTGAATAAAAATTTTCATAGAACAAATCTGGAATTAGCTTAAATGAATTAGTCCGAAATTTTCTCTTACAAACAGGTAAAAACCGGTGTTTTTTGATCTTTTCAACTTAAAGATGCATCTCTTACTGAAAAACTAAAAATACTATCTATTTAAAGTTACGAGACTATAAAAGTAATCCAGTTGATGAGCATTTCTAGTCATTCTATAAATCTTAAATTGTGATACCTATTCTTGCACTTCACAGGCACAATATGATTGATCATCATTATAAAGACTGATATTATTCTACCAAGTTTATCTCTTCATTACCCTTATTAATAACTAAACCTAAAAAAATCCATATCTCTCGCTTTCAAAATATTGAAATTGTTATATCCTCATTACTTTTGTTTCAAATCTCCATCATTCATAATTTCTAACTTTAATCTACATATTTTTTATATTGCCTTATATTTAAAGTCCTAAGTTGACTTTCAAATCCTTCATTCAGCCAAGTGCATCTTCGCTTCTCACTAACAATTGCTTTCGCAGACTTGAACTTCAATTTGTACTTCACCATCAGATACCCGATAACCATTGAGGGACTTAGCGAAAGCCCTGTCGAACAGTGGACTAGTATCGGCCTTCCTGACTTTTGAGAATCTGAGATAAACTTTAGAGCTTCTGGGAAATGGTCAACTATTCTGCTGCATGTGGAATTCGGAAGGGTTATTCTTAATTGGTCGATTTCTTTTGGTAGGCGGGGGAAATGACGGAATGTGTCGAGAATTGAAAGGACACGAGTTATTCCATTTTGCTTTAGGAAGTCGTGGCTTTTTACTGCGTCAATTTTACCTAGAAAGAGACCTGGCTCGATGAGATGCATTGGGGTACGACTGTCATGAAAAAAATCTAAAATACAAAACTCTGAAGGAAACATTTATAATCAGAAAGATTACTTATATGAAAATATTTTATTATCGATATCAAAAATTTACCCAAACTTTATGAGGAACTAATTATATTGCTATTTAAACGATAAGTTTTAATATTTCTGGTTCTCAAGTATATTTCTGTAATATTCAAGTATATTTTCTCAACTAATAAAAATATCAACTTGATATAAGCCTCTATATTTCTGTATTAATAAAAGCATTTACCTTGTTAAAAATCTTTTATATTCACAATTTTTATCATTGTTAGCCCTTTCGGATTCTTGATTAGTTGCAACTTCGTTTAGACTTACTATTCATTATTTTCCTAAAATTCAAGGGAGATTCAACATTAAGAAGACAATTATGAAGCTTGATCCTTTTAATATTCCTGCTGCATCATGAGCCAGCATATTTTATGAATTTTATCTGATTTGTAATAAATTTAATCGTCTAAGAGATATTTTGACTCTCTTTTATGTATAAGAATCTTTTAATTTATTTTAAAATTGTCAATCGATGAGTCGAACAGATCAAAGATTTTTAAAAGAGTTTCTGGATTCAAAGAAATATAAGTAACCCCTCATTAAACATATTAAGTATGAAGCCACTTTACTGATGTTTTTTACTCAAATAAAGCTTTGACTTAAGCAATAAATTAATACTTAAAAAATTAATAAAATTTAATCTCCAGATATATCTCATTAAGGATCAAATATTACAAAAGGATAAAACATTAAAGATAAATAAAAGTGCTAATTAATAATGTTATAATAAAATTCTTATGGCTGCTTAATACTTCAAAAATTCAGTGTATCTTTAATAATGTGCATCGGGGATTCTATATTCCTGAAATACTTCTCAGAAACTCCTTATAATAGTGTCAGGATATGGCATCGTAAACATTCATTTGGTTTACTTAAAGTGTAGAAGGGAAACGATATATAACTTGGAAAAGCGATAATATCGATGTAAAATAAGCAGTGCCGAACTTGGATATCATTTGCAGCCGAATCTTGTTTGAAAGTGCGAAATTACCATTTGGAATACTCATTTTTCTATATATATGGAACATTGAATCGCGCTTTTCTATATTATCTCATCAATAAAATTTAATCTCCTCAGCCGTTAGTAATTGTTTGGTAAATTTAGAGAATTAGATCAGTATAATATTTCACTTACTCGGTATTTCATACAAAGATTGATTTATGTTTGGTATTTCCTTGCTTCTAAACAGAGCCTCAATCAATTTTATATCAGTTCAGAATTTGAACTGTATCAACCAGAACTTTAAATAAATATAACTGATTAAAATATAGAAATATTCATAATCAACCTAGTACTTAAAGAAATATAAATGATTAAAATATAGAAAATATTCACAATTATGCTAATGACAACAAATTTTCTTGGCTTGTCCTCAGCTAAAATAATAAATCTGTTTAGATAAATTTCTCAAAGTATATGTATTAGATTGATTTTTAATATCAATTTGTCTAGATTATAATAGTAAATATCAAATCTCTCAAGATAAAAAATAGGTACTGAAACTGTCATATCATTTCACTTCAAAATCCTTGTTTTGGAGTTACCCTAGAAAATATTATTAAGAAAACTTTAAAACTTAGTATCGAAACTTAATTCAACATTTATCTAGATTAATAATTTAAACTTAAAAAGAACTTCAAAACGTACCAAAATTTATATAAATTTGACTGAAATTAATCAAGCAGCTATAACATTCATTATAATCATTCAATAAATTGATTCTTCAAATCACATCTCATTTGCTAATCTTTATAATCATAACTTTTTATCGAAAAAAATTAAACTGACTTTAAAAATATCTAAATTATGGATAATTTATATACCTAACACGTGAATAGCATATTCGACAACGTGCAGGAGAGTTGCCAATATCCCTAATGCAGTACAACAAACAAGGGCACACAGGACAGAAACAATATGAACAAAAAAGACAAATCACTCCATATATAGAAAGTTGAAATCTGCGAGCTGGAATAAATTCAACATTCTTTCGACATTTCGGGCACCAAGCTTCACATTCATGATCCGGTACTTCCCTAGGGTCTTGTACTTGTTCTGATGACTGGCCTGAGTGATTAGAAGCCTCAGGTGAAGATTCTTCAGAAAAATGAAGATTTTTCGTGGATGAATTCAAAATCTCTGGTCTTTCACAATGCTCCAATGATGCATTTTCACTTGAATTAAATTCTGGATTTTCAGGTCGCTCAGCAAAAAATAATTCGTAATTTGAAGGTTTTTCATCTAGTTTTGAATCGCTCAGGAATCTTTCATTTGATTTAAAAGTTTCTTCTGGTTTAGAATCTTGAATACTTGAATTGTTTAAAAGATTTTCTGGCTTTTTTTTAGACATATTTTATTAGATGGGCTTTGATATCGATTTTATTTAGTTTTACTTTGAAAGTGAGAAATAGGATTTTTTTGAGGATGAACTATTTTTGAGGAAAGTTTATTCAAAGTATGTTAGTTTTATTTAACTTTTGTAAACATCTGACAAATTAAGGTTTAATTTTTTAATAGCTGGTGTAATGGTATAAAAGAAATTACTTTATATATTGGTTGATTTGGATATCAAATAGTTTAGAAATGTTTTCAACTAAAAAGATCTTCTCGAAGGACTTGAAAGATCGAACCAAATGATTTTAAATTTTTTTCAAATTACGAGATGATAATTCACCTTAGTGAAAAGCGGCTAAATATTTTGAACAGTTCTTTAAATCGAAAAGTCCTTGTTGAGTATTTTGACATGGCGATCAAAGAAAGCATTTCATATTCAGTTACTTTGAATCTAATGAGCCTACTTGTGAATTTCTTATCACTCACCAGGCCCTTATGACCTCAATCCCTCCAAAACTTGTTTTTAAAGATTTATATGAAACAAGTGAGATTACAAGCAAAAGTACAGAGAATTGGCTTAAAGAACATTTGAAATTATTGATAAAACTGCCAGGATTTTGAAAATGCTATGAAAAACTGGGACTCGCTTTCAAATATTAAGATACTAAAATATTTTAAATTTTTTATCTAAAAGCTTACGAAGGCTTGAAAATTAAAAAAAGACAGATTTCAGGTTTTTCTTAAAATAATAAAAAAAAAAGAAACGACCAGTTTTATGCGGAGTTTAGACGGGTGATAATCTATAAACTGCTGGATTTTAAGTTATTTCCTGAAATCAACCCTGATCTTACAACATATCTGGAAAAAATCTATAAAATTCATTCTTTATAAGAAAAAACATTCCTATCACATCTCCTGCCTCTTTTCCTTAAAACTGCTGATAAAAGAGTTAAAAATAGAGAAAAATTTAGATACCTTAGAATTTTTTTGGATTTCTGATTATTGGTTTAAATCTAATTTTATCCTATTTTAAATTTTTCAAATAGAAGTTGAAGATTAAATCAGCTCAAATCTCTCAATAATTACACTTAAACCAAATAAAACTATTATTAACTCTAAATTTGATTCCTTGTCGAATTAAAACATGCAATGTTAGGTATTCTATCCCAACATAAAAATAAATTCTACATGATCATTACCCTTAAATATCTCTCTAAAATAATATAAAAAATATCCTCACTATAACCCTCAACCCATCAACAATCTTATTCAAAATTAAATTCTCCTAAAACAATAAAAATCTAAAACATTCATCTATTCACATAAATTTCTAATCTAATCAAGCATTATCTTTATGAAACCTTTCAAGAACCATATCAGTAAACTTTTTCTCAAGTAGCCATAAACAAAACTTTTCAACAGCATTCTTCGCTTTTTCCAAGTCCACCTCAGGAGCCTTGAAAGGTAGAAACCTAATCAAAAAAAAGTTGATCATCATCGGAATTCCTCCAGGTTTTTTAACCTGACAATATTCACCATTAGGACTTTCTTTATCCATTTGAAACCCTCTTAAATTAAGACATTCTTTGAGTAATTGAATGACCTGAACAACATCATCATCTTGAATTTCTTTAAAGTACTCCAAAAAAGCATCATCACAAGTTTTTACTTTTTTCGGT
Source organism: Stentor roeselii (assembly GCA_006503475.1). Lineage (NCBI taxonomy): Eukaryota > Ciliophora > Heterotrichea > Heterotrichida > Stentoridae > Stentor > Stentor roeselii. The sequence continues at coordinate 86,348 of RSEH01000003.1, read as the reverse complement.
TTTTCAGTCATGGGCATGTTTCCATCGTGTTTCGTTTTGTTGTGGGTGTAAAGGGCTGGGTAGCTGAGGTACTTTTTTCCACAACTACAGACAAACTCTCGACCTTCTAAATCTTTTTTGCTTCTTCTTCTGACCTTTTCTTTGACACTTTGTGTGTTTTCCATTTATTACTAGCATTTATCTCTAATACAATATTCAGGGAGGATTCCTTTTGACTCTGCTATACTTTGACACTTTCCTGAGTATTGGTCTAGTCTTGAGATTTGGACTATCTGAATATGGGTTACTCTTATCATGTATTGGAAATTTTTTGTTGCGGTTTTGAATGCGGGAAAGATTGACTTGTGTTTATAGGTTATAAGATAATTGTTTGAAGAGATAAAGGATGTCACTTCGAGCTTTAGTGAAGGGATTTGGTCACTGCTGAATTCGAGTTTAAAGATTTCTATATCTGAATCTACTTCCATGTGGTAGAATTTTTTTACTTGGTTTAGGTTGACATGGTCACAGTATTTTCCTGGAGGGTACTTCGGAAAAGAATAACTAAATTTGTTCACAATTTCTTGAGCTTTACTCTGAATAATTGAAATAACACCCCTAATAGTTTCATTATATTCAATAATCTCCGAAATCGGCGAGCAAGCACAAAAAAGTAAATCCGAGTCCATATCCTCACAAGTCCTAGACAAAGAAGCGATTTCCCTCATCAAATTAACAGCAGTAGGTTCATATTCATAATCCCCAATCAAATACAAAATAGTTTTCCTTATATCAAGTTTCGAAGTCAACCTTTCAGTATTTTCCTGAAGACTCTGATAAGCAAAATGCCTTTCTAAAAGACTTCTACTAGCAATTAAAAAAAACGCAGGCAATTTAGTTTCCTGATGAGAGTCAATAGTATTATACCAATGTCCATATCTCATTCCATGATCCGCAGCTAAAACCACGAAAACTTCAGAAAAATTTCCAATTATTTGATAAAGTTTTTTAAAAAACAATACCAAATCCTTATCTAAAGTCCCAGCATGTTGACCAGTCTTCTCATGAGCAGCATTCAAATGAATTGACATCCACATATTAGTCCCTTTATAAAGATCAGTTAATTCAAGGGTGTAGTTTAAAAGATAATGATGAGTCTGACGAGGACCAAGGCACCTTTGTTCAGTTTCGTTTTTCTCTGTGCGGATTCCGACGTACTTGTCGATTAAACAATAGAACTGCCTCACTGAGTAGTCCACTTTAACATCATCTCCTAAAGCTCGAGGGAACCATTTGTCACAGTCATCAAGTCCCATAAATGTGAGAAAACCTTTTCTTTTCATTTGATACCACATTGAAGTAGCTCCTAAAGTGTCTTCTGTGAAAGGATCACGATTTCTTCTCCAGTGCCTCCCTCCGAAGATCGGCACCTGGTTTTTCACTGAGTTACTTCCGAATGTTGAGTGAAGTTTAAAGTCAAAAAGAGCCAAATCAGGTAAAAGGTGCTGGCTTTGGTTTAAGTAAGTTATTAAATTCGGAAGTTTTCTGTAGAAATGTCTTCGTGAAAAAGAATCAAGAGTTAGCAGAAGGATTATTAAAGGCTTTTCTTTTACCATTTTCAAGTTCCGGGAATAAAGATCTGGGTTGAAAGAGGGTCTCATTGTTCCATGCTGAAGTTTTTCAGGATTTATGTGTTTTTTATCGATTTCTTTGTCTTTTTCTTCACAAATTCCTAAAAAATATTCGATATTTGAGGAATTTATTGGCTTGTGGAAAGGTTGAAAGTCAATCATTTCAACGTCTTCTTTTTTCATTAAGGACTTTCCTTTCACAGGGCCTGCGAAAAAGTACCCTTTCTCGTTTTTCTTACAAGATAAATTAATTGTATGTGAATTTCTGTCAATTGTTGCTTTGAATGTCTGAACTCCAGTGACTGAGCCGCAGTCTGGGTAGGTCACTTCAGGGAAGACTCTTTGACCATCAAGTTTTGAGTACCCAAAAGTAACTGGCTTGCATTTGTAAAGCGAAAGATTCATCTTACTCGTGCTGTCAATGTCTAAAGGAGAGAATTTGTAAGAATTTCCACTATTTGGGTGTTGTTTGATGTCTGAAAAGTTGAAGTTTTCTGTGTTTTTACTGAAAAATCTTGAGTCATTGTAGTGTTTACTCGGGATTTTCTTTTCAAATCTTTTTCCATCGTATACCTGAATCGAGATAAAGGATGTTAAAAGAATGATGTACCAAGAAAAAAGCAAGAAACAAAATTTTTTCATGTTGAAAATAATCAGGTCTACTAAATGAATTAAAATCCTAAATATTACTGAAGGATTATCAGCAGTCTGTTCGAATACAGAACTCTGGAATGATATTGTGAGACTCTGCTATCGACTGACAGTGACCTCCGTATTTATCCAGTCTACTCATTGATATAATCTAAGCAGCTCTTACAGACGCTTTATACTTGTACCCTTTTGCTACCAGGTCAAAAGACCCGAATTTATAATGAGAATTTTTTGAGAAATAATAAGCTAAACTTATCAAAACGTTCACTTGAAGCTTAAACTGCTTAAAAGCGCTTGTTCCGAATTCAAGTTTAAAGACTTCATGTGTTCTGTTGACTGACCAGTGATAAGCATCGATCAGTCGGTCCAAGTTGACCCGATCACAGTAAAGGCCTTGAGAATACAACGGAAAGTTAAAAGAAATTTTATTCATAGCTTCTTCAGTCTTTTCCCGAATGAGTTTTAAAACACTTTTAATGATCTTGTTGTATTTTTTCATTAATATGAAGTTGGAACATGGACAGAAAAGCATATCAGACTTGAGATCTTTGCAATTTCTGGAATAATTCGCGATTTGACTCAACCAATCAACACTTTGTGGACACTCTTCTTGAATCCCTACTAAAGAAAAGATAGTTTTTCTAATATCAAGTTTAGAAGTGAGTCTTTTGCTATTTTCTTCTAAAGAATGATGAGAATAATTAAACTGTTCAAGTAGACTTTTATCTGAAATGACGAACATGGAGGGTAAAGTGGTTTCTTTATAAGCTTCAATAGAATTATACCAGTCGCCATACCTCATTCCATGATCAGCTCCAAGGAACATGAAAACATCTGAAACATTTTTAGTAGTTTCAAAGAAGCGTTGAAGGAAATAAGTGACATCCGCGTCTAAAGTCGCAGCATGTTGACCAGTGCGTTCATGTCCCGCATTAAGATGAAGATAAATCCAGATATTATTTTTTTTGTACATTTCAACTATCTTCAAAGTATAATTCAACAAATAAGCATGTGTCTGATAAGGCCCAAGACATCTCTGCTCGATATTCACTTTTTCCGTCTTAACCTTTCCATAAACATCGACAAGGCAGTAAAACTGCCGAATCACATAGTCTATATTAACCTCCTCCCCAAGTAACTTAGGAAACCACTTATCACAGTCATCAAATCCCATAAGTGTCAGAAACCCTTTCTTTTTCAATTGAAACCACATTGAACTCTCACCAAGTTTATCCCTTCCTCGACATTCGTGAATCTTTTTCATGTAATCCGCTCCTCCGAAGATTGGAATCTGGTTGTGAACTGAGTCAGCTCCGAATGTTCCATGAAGTAAAAAATCATAAACTGCAAGAGAAGGTAAAAGATTTTCACTTTCATTTAAAAATTTCACAAGTTTTGGAAGTTTTCTGTAAAAATGACGCCTTGATAATGAATCTAAAGTTAATAAAAAAATTATTTTTGGTTTTGTTCCGTTTAAGGTTTTTAAGTTTTTTTCAAATAAATGCTGATCAAAAATTGGAGTCATGTCTGCATGTTGGATTTCTTTTGGGTTGATATCGTAAACTGCAAATTTTTCTGATGGAGGATTTTTGGATATTGTTGAATTTGAGCAGAAACCAAGTCCAAAACTTGAAGGTCCGAAAGTGTTTTGAATTTTGTATTCATGCAACTTGAAGTGCTTTACAGACTCTCTCATCATCAAGTTTTTTACAAATAAAGGGCCTTGAAAATAAAAACCTTTCTTATCATTTGGACAGGTCATTGATAGGTTGTTTGAAGTTTCGTTTATTGATAGTAGAGACTGAAATACTCCTGTCACTGATGAACATGAAGGGTATTCATAGTCTGGAAATAGTTTTTTTCCTTCTGCGATTGAGTAACCGAAAGAGATTGGAGTGCAGGAATACTTTGAAAGGTTTAAGTTTTTTGTGTTTTCGATATCTAGAGGTTTGAACTTGTAGGGATAAACTTCGTTTGGAAGAAGAACTGTTTCTTCATAAGATTTTTTTGGAGCGTGACTTTGAGTGAATAACTTGCAGTCAAGAGGGCGGCTTTTTTGAAGAATTTTAAAAGTTTTGAAAAACTTTGGTTGGAAGGTTAGGAAAAGATAGCTGAGGTTAAGATAAGCTGCTATTACAAAAATGAACCTTAGCATTTCTTTATTTATGTTAATCTAAATATTCCTAAATATGGAAACTTATTGAACTAATTCATTTTATAGTCTTTTAAATGAGTAAAAAGTCTTTTAAAAAGTTGAAGGTCTTTTAAAAGAGAAATTTTAAGTCTTCATCAGTATCATAATAAATTAATGTAGAATAATCCTATTCAAAACTAATTAATTGAATGATATTTGATGAAAACTTTAAAAAAAAAAAATTTGCTGTAACTAGAAAAACTAGTTTCCTAAACACCTTAACTTAATCAAACTACTCTCAACAACTGCTCCTGACACAAAATTCAGGTAAAATTCCGAATCCTTCAGCTTTCACCTGACATTTCCCACTATATTTATCTAATCTCGAGATCATCATAACCTACCTGCAGATTACTCGAATGCGATACTTATACCCAGCAATAGCAAAATTAAATCCTTTAAAATCCGCTCCATCTTCATTAACCAAAGAAGCTTTACTTCCAATAAGTGCATTGACTTCCAGTCTAAATCCTTTTTTAACATTGCTTCCAAATTCTATCTTAAAGACTTCAAGTTGATTATTGACTTCCATATGATAAAACCTGAGAATTTTCCCAATTTTAATATAATCACAGTGTTTTCCAGGAGGAAACTTATGAAAAAAGTAAGACTTTTTATTAACAATGTCCTCAACACGTTCCCTTATCGCATGAATGACGTGTTTAACGGTGGAATTAAACTTCGAAATAAGCCTCATCGGCGAGCATGCACAAAAAAGAATATTTGATTGAAGGTCTTGACACTCTCTAGAAAAAGGAACAATTCTTTCAAGCAGGTTGTAAGCCCAGGGTTCATTTTCTTCTTCTTCAATCAAAGAGAGAAAAGTTTCTCTTAAATCAGTTTTCGTTGTAAGTCTTGCTGAATTCTCTTCAAGTGCATGAAAAGAATAAGGAAATCGTTGAAGCCAGGTCTTCGAAGCGATTAAAAACATTGAAGGTAATTTGGTCTCCTGGTAAGCATCAATTGAATTATACCAGTTTCCATATCTCATTCCATGATCAGCGCCGATGTACATGAAAAGTTCTGAATTTTCAGCTTCTTTGAAAAATTCTTTTAAAAACCAGGTCAAGTCCTTGTTAAGTGTTGCTGCATGTTGGCCTGTTTTTTCATGAGCTGCGTTTAAATGATGGTAAATCCACAAGTTACTTTCTTTATAGTCCTTCACTAGTTGCAAGGTGTAGTTCAAGACATAAAAGTGGCTTTGATAAGGCCCTACACATCGCTGTTCAGTTTCATTTTTCGCGGATTTGACCCCAGAGTAGACATTTATGAGACAAAAGAACTGTCTTACTGAAAAGTCTACTTTTACATTATCTCCGAAAACATTTGGAAATCCACCATCACAGTCATCAGTGCCCATCATGGTGATGAAGCCCTTTTCTTTCATCTTGGACCACATTGAGTAATAACCAAGTTTATCTCCATTGCCCCGACTTCTTCGACTCCAGTAGTCCTTCCCTCCCAACAACGGTCCTTGGTTGTGAGTCGTGTCAGATCCAAATGTCGAGTGAAGTTTAAAGTCATACAAATGATGATCTGGAAAATTCTTCGAATTATTCAAAAATTTCACTACATTTGGAAGCTTTCTGAAAAAATGACGACGAGACATCGAGTCTAGTGTTAATAAAAAAATTATCTTCGGCTTTCCATTCACTTTTGATTTATATTCATTTAATAACTGCTCGTTGAATTCAGGTACCATCGCCGCATGTTCAAATTCAGTTTTTTTCTTGTTTTTTTTAAGAAATTCTGAAAAATCTTCTGTTTTTTTAAGATTTTTCTCTGATGAAGAACAGTCTGCCAAGACAAATTCGATATTTTCTGCGTTGAGTTCTGAGGAATACTTTTGGATTTCAAGCATATAAACATCGTCCTTTTTCATCAGGGTTCTACCTGCAACCGGCCCGGAGAAGAAAAAGGGAGAATTGGAATGTTTGCAGTTTATTGACAGTTTATTGTTGATCCTGTCGATTGTCGCTTTGGAAAAATCGACTCCCGTCACTTCGGAACAGTCGGGGTAGGTGAAGTCTGGAAAGACTTTAGAACCTTGCTCGATTGAGTAACCGAAAGAAATCGGCCTGCATGAAAGACTTGAAAAATTCAGGTGAGTTGTTGAGTCGATGTTTAGAGAAGGGAAGGTGTAAGTGTAGACATCGTTTGATTGAGGGATTGGGTCTTCGGCTGATGTGTTCAGACGTTTGTAGTGGTAGAATAATGAGTTCTTGTAGGATTTCGAAGGAATTCGTTTCTCGAATAGGTCTTGGTATAAAAGCTCTACTGATATGTGAGCGACTAGAGAGATTGAAACGATTGAGATTAGAAGGATACTGAACTTAAACATTTATTTGGAGTGGCTTTGTGATCTTTTTTTTTGATGATTTTTGGATGATTTTTGGATGATTTTTGGATGATTTTTGATGATTTTTTGATGATTTTTGATGATTTGTTTGAGAAGAAGGAGTTGATGGATTGATTATTGTTTGAAGGTAAGAAATTTCAGGTTAGTGGAGGTTTGAGAGGAAGATGGTTTTTAGGAGTTTGGTTAGATTATTATTACTTGGAATATAAGAAATCTCAGGTTATTGTAGAGAGAGTTTATTAGATTATGATTTTAGGATTGGGTTTTAGGGTCTCGACTTTAAGCTGAAAAATTTGATTTTTAGTGACGATCTGTATGACTAGTTAAATAAGAATGGTTCTGTCTATTATTGGAAAAATATGAAAGAATTCTTTTTCATTTTCGGGGAAATTACTTCGACTTGCTGTATTAATACTTGTTATTTGTGCTTTTTAGCCAGTAGTCATTATAGAAGTTTATACGATTAAATTTAAAATAATTTTCCAATCAAAATCTTGAAATATTTTCCATTTACCCTGGCGAAACAATGAATAGACTGAAAAGGTAAAAACTAATTATAATAAATGAATACTTTACTGTTTTTTATAGGATTTACTAGGAGTTTCAGTGAAAATTTGACTCTCAATGATATAAATCATGATCCTGGAAATTTAAACATCCCTGGTTCTTCTGAAAAAGATCCCAAGGAATCAGACTTTGAATTCCTTGGCGAATCTTCATCTGTCTTCTTCCTGAGCCAGATATCCAACCCTTCGAAGATTTCTACTGATTCATACTTCGAACAAGAAATATCTGAGATATGTGTCCGATTTTCCTCAATGCCCAACACTCAAGAAAAATCCCTTTTCATAATCATTCAAAATAAATCCCCATTGTTAAAGTCTTTCGGGTGCACTTTGAACAATCAGAGATTAATCCCAATAATTTTGATGTCTGAGGACATCTTCGAACATTATCAGAAAAATTACGAAACTCAAGAGAACATAAGAAAGATTAGAGAATTCATTAAAAGTACCTCGATTCCATCGAATAATAAGAAAAATTTACTAAGCCTTGACGAGTTGAATAGAAAAAAACCCTTAGAACGGAAATTACAGACAAACTATTTGAATAATTTCAATTCCTTGAATTCTGAAATGAGTGGTTGTGTTCCTTGCACTATTTATAATTTTAGAGATTATGCCAACTTTACAGCAGCCGATTATGATGCTATTATCACTTATTTGCTTAATTATATTACATCAAACTATACAGATGGAGTAAATCAATTTAAAAATATTTGTCAGGTCAAAGAACTGGCCTTGGCTGTAAAAACACTCATGCAACAGTCAAACTTTAACAAGAAATCAGAACTTTGCATGAATTTTACTCTGAATAGCTTTACTTGTACAAATTTTTCTACGTATTGCTCAAGTTTTGACAGTGTTGCCAAAGCGTTTTTGGACTTGCAAGAATCTTGTTTAGATTATTATGCGTCAGTTTCTTCAGGTTCTGGCAGCGATTTTCCGAAAAATATGAATGACGCCTGTTCAGGTATCACTAATTTCTTTAAAAGTATTACTTTTAGTGGGCAGAAACCAGTGAATACAACAGATAGTTCTTTAGTCTCAGAAAGGTCAAAATTAAACACGACTTATAACATTTTGTATGCATCTCTGAATAATGAAATTAGTTATTCTACATGTGGCCTTTCATATGGTACAATAATTCTTCAAGTAACAGTAATATTTTCAAATCTGAGTGCATTTTCTGATTCAATATGTCGAAATTACTATTCTCTGGGTAATGACCAGTACAATCAATATAGTAATCCTGTTTATTCAGATGTGCCAGCGATTCAGTATTTTGTGGAATCCTGCTTTCTAACAAACATGACTTTACCACTTTATAAAGCTAGCCCTTCTGGGTTTAAAACACAACAAACCTTTTCCTCCATGCCTTTCACCATCAACGTTAGTTCAGTTAACATTAAATTGAAATCAGGGCTGTTTATCCTCGAATCAAACTGTGATGATTCGAATTGTGCTTCATGCAACCAGTCTTCTAAAATATGTACAAATTGCTCATCGAACTTCTTACTTAATACAACATCCAATTCATGTGTCAATGGGCAGATCATCATCAACTCTTCATGTATTGATGCTAATAGTTTTCTTGATATGAATGGAAAGTGTCAGTGCAACTTAGGCTTTTATAATCATAGCAGTCCATCAAATAATTCTATTTTTTGTTCAAGTTGTCCTCAAGGATGCACCAACTGTAGCGATTTTAATAATTGTTATAACTGCTCGATTTTTAATTCTACAGTTTCTTTAGGAATTTGTGTTTGTAAGAGTGGATTTTATAATAGTTCTGGAATGTGTTTTCCGTGTAATAACTCCTGTTCAAATTGTTCAAGTTATAATTATTGTCTAGGTTGCAGTGATCCTAATGCTCAATTGGTCAACGGATCATGTCTTTGCAATTCACAGTTCTTCAGTTCTAATGGAGTATGCATTCCATGCAACAACTCATGCTCTACTTGCTTAAATTCCACTTATTGCACAACCTGCTCTGGTACAAATGTTTTTCTGTCTAATGGAGAATGTTTGTGTAATCCAGGGTTCTTTAAAAATGCATCAGGAATATGTGAGGCCTGTGGAAATTTATGTTCTAACTGTAGCAGTTCCCAAAATTGTCTTTATTGTTCAGATATAAATGCGAATTTAATTTCAGGAATATGCACTTGCAAAATTCAATACTTTTTAAGTTATAGTAAATGCTCCGCTTGTAACAGCTCATGCTTAACTTGTGATAATCCTTCAACTTGCCAAAGTTGCTATGATAACAATACAATCATCACATCCCTAGGATACTGTGAATGTAAACCAAATTATTTTAATAATTTAGGGACTTGTACTGTTTGCAACAGCTCATGCAAAGCATGCAATAATCCAAGCACCTGCCTAACCTGTAACGATTCTAACGCATCACCAGACATCTTCGGATATTGCACCTGCAACTCAAACTATTATAACAATTCAGGAATTTGTACTCCCTGCAGCACCGTATGCACCATATGTCCAAGCTTAAACAAATGTTTGAGTTGCAACAGTAATCAAGCCATTTTAGATTCAACAGGAAATTGTATCTGTACCTTCCCCAACTCCTTACTTTCCAATGATTTATGTGTTTGCAATTCCGGTTTCTATCTAAATACAAGCACATCACCCTTTCTCTGCTCAGCCTGCGAAGCGAAATGTGAAAAATGTTCATCATTGACAAGTTGTTCAAAATGCAAATCTCCCTTTTCCCTGAATTCTTCATCATGTGTCTGCAGTTCAGGATACTTCTTATCATTCAACTCTACAGGCGAGGACTGCACCAAATGTCCAGCTGAATGTTTAGAATGTAATTCAAGTTCTTTTTGCACAGTTTGCAGTGATCAAGCTTATCTTCTCCCGAATTGCACAGTTATTGGAAATATTTCTTGTGGAGAAAAAGAGTTTCTTCTCGGGTCAAAATGTTTGAATTGTCATCTTTCGTGCAAGTCGTGTTCAGGGCCTTCAGATGATGAGTGTCTTAGTTGTATGTCTGGAGTTCAAGAAGACTTTTTTTGCTTTAACAGCTGCAGCCTTGGATATGTCTTGAATAATGGAACCTGCTTGAAAGAAAATATCACTGAACCTGTCTTTCTTCTTGACTTTTCCAGCTCTGATGAGGTTTTTTATGAAAGAAAGAATAACTTTTCAATTCAAGTTCATAAAAATAGCAAAAAAAGAAGAATAAATGAAATTACTGGAGTTTTTACAAGTTTTAAAAGAGGAGCTTTTTACTCTGGAGATAGTTTTTTGAGTTTTGAGATGATTAATCAGAGATTGTTTAGTAAAAATTTTGCTGTTTCAGTTTGGCTTTGGACTAACCTTTCCTCAACCGATGTTCTTACAAAAATAAACAGTTTTGATCCAAGTCTTTATGAAAACCTTTCCTTGACAGAAGAGTTTCAATATTTTAAACTTCTCGTTGAAAATTTCGAAGTCATCGTTGAAGGAGTCTTCGGAAATGACTCACTTTCTATTCCTTCTGGACTCAAGATACTGAAAAACGAATGGAACCACATTTTAATCGAAATCAAGGAAAAAAACATCTCTTTCACAGTAAACACAAAAAATTCTACCATAAACCTAGCAAGTCCCATCATCAAAGATGCTTCTAGTTCAAAATTTTTCATTGGAGGAAGTGATTCATCCGAAACTAACTATCAAGGTTTCATGTACAGTATAAAAATCTTCGCAATTTCTGAAAATCTCAACAATTTAATCCAAACCCTTCAAAGTTCTGACTGCGGAAACTGTGGAGTCTGTCCAAAAGAATCCTCTTGCATCTCAACTTGCCTTTACAACCAGTTCTCATATGAAAACTCTTTAAACTGTGAAAATTGTCCTACTTTCTGTCAAAAAGGATGCAAAAACTCAACAACTTGCTATTTATGTGCAGATGACTACTGTTTTTCTTGTACTTCACTTGAAAAATTCAGCTGCACTGAATGTCTGAATGGCTTCCAAGTGGTGAACTCCTCCTGCTACCCTTGCGAAAAAGGCACCTTTTACGAGACCTCTTCAAAAACCTGCAAAAAATGCCCTAAAATGTGTTTAAATTGCACAGAATCCCAATGTGAGACCTGCATTGAAAACAGTCAACTTATCTCATCAACTTGTCAATGCAAGCCTGGTTTTTCCTATATTAAAAATTCCTGTAATCAAGTTTTTTTCACATGTAAATCTTGGATCACACAAGAAAACGTGTTAAACCTTGTTTTTTCTGAAAAGCTTTTAAAGTCCTTAGAAAAATCTGACGTTGAAGTGCGAGTTGACTCATCTAAAGTTGACTACGAACTAGAAAAATACGACATGAAGAACTTTCTGATAAAAGTCAGCACCAAGTCTCTAGAAAACAGAAAAAAACTAAACGTGACTATCTTAACCCGAATTTACTCAATTAACTTCTCCTTACTAGCCAACACTTCATTTTCCCAAGACATTTACCTAAGCGATTCACAGAAAGCTGAACTTGAACTAGCGAAAAAAGCTGAAATCTCTAAAGAAATGGCTTCTACAGGAGCGACTACTGGAACCTCTCTGGCCTTAGGAATAAGTCTATTGAATTTCGACCCTTCTTCACTTTTCGACTTTTTAAACACAGCAGAGATTTTTTACTCTGTTTATCTTTACAACCTGGAACTCAACCCGATCCTCGGCGAGTTTTTACTTGGTTTGAGAATACAAAAAAAAATTCCTAATATTTTCGAGTATTTTTTTTCTGGGTATGAAACTGAAACAATTAGTAAAAAATACTCAAAGTTCGGGTATAGGTCTTGTTTTAGTCTTTTGAATGTAGGTGTTCAAATTTCAACACTTTTTGTGTTGTTGAGTTTTTGGTTTTTGGTTTACTTGGCTTATCGAAATCAGAAAATTAGGAAAAAGATAAAAGGGGTTTTTAGAAGTTTTACTTTTGGAGTGTTTTTAAGGTTTTGGATTCAGAGTTATTTGGAAATTTTTACTGCTTGTATTGTTGATCTGAGGTTTAATCCTCTTAAGAGTGGTGTTGATGTTTTTGAATTTGTGATGGCACTGGTTTTAATTGTAAGGTTTTAGTAGGCTTTTGAAGTTTTAGGAGCTTTTGTTATGGTTAAGTTGATTTTAAAGAGGATTAAGTTGAAGGAAAGTAAGGAGATCAAGCATTTCATTTATAAGTATGGAACTTTTTTTGTTGAGTTCAAGGAAAATGGAGCTAGTGATTGGATGTTTTACTTGATGTTTATTTTGAGACGGTCTTTGATTATTTTCTCGTTTCAGTTTATTCCTTATGGTATTTTTCAGCTTTCGGTTTCGTTGGTTTTCTCGATTACTGTAATTGAAACTTAGATCCCTCTCTATGTAATATACTCAAGGTGCTTTCGAATAAACCTGTTCAACATTTATCACTTTTTCAATGAAATAACAATTTCAGTGTTCAACGCTGTCCTATTTGTTTCTTATATTAAAGGAGTCACAAGTGATTCTCAACAGTTGGCTAACTTTTGCATTAATTTAATAACAGTGACCTGGGGAATGAACATCGGATTCAGTTTACTAAGAACAATCATAAATTTCTACCAAAAGTTCAGAATCTGGAGAGAAAAGAAAAAGTCTCAAAGTTCAGTAACTCCTCTTCAAAAGATCTACCCTGAATCAAATAAATTGAGTAAAACCCTAGAAGCCCAATAACAATTAAAATAATCTTCACCTCCAACTCTCCTTAAATCAATTCCTTCCCCAATCAAGAAAATTCCTTAAAGCCCATCACTCATGAACCAATAAAGAAAAAAACAAATTTCATTAAACCTCAACCCTAACTGAAAACACTTAAAATAAATAATTAATCACTTCATTCTCAGAATCCTCTAATAATGAATTATTTCATATCTGAAGAAGAATACGCCGAAATATCAGCAAAGATCGACCTGAGCCTTGAAGACATTTCATGCTCCTCACAAGAAGAAGCAGAAAACCAAGAATTACCTGAAATCTCTTCTGACCCTCCTGAACCAGTCTCAGCCTCGATTCTGAATTTTGAAAGTTGGAAAAAGTACCTTGAAGTAAGAGAAAGTGTTGAAAAAGAACAGATCTTGCAGCAAAATGAATTCACAGAAGCTTTGAAAGACTTAAGAAAAGTCACACATGATAAAGAAGTCAACTTGACAACAGAACTTCAAAAAATCGAGGAAATCCCTGATGAAGAGGTAAAATCCGAGGAAACCTTCGAAAAACAAGAAGAAATCAAAGAAACCTCAGAAAAAATCACTAAAATCATCGAAAAAGGCAAAGAAAAAGACCTAGAAACAGAAAAAGAAAAAAATGAAAGTCTTGTCATGGCCGAAGAAGACTTTTTATCCAAGTTATTCGAAAACTGGACTAAAAAGGAAGCCAAGTTACTTGAAGACCAAAAAAAAAAAGAAATTTTCAGGCAACAAGAAAAAATCGAAGAAAAAAAAAAAAGAAAAATTCGGATTGCTGAAGTAGAAGAAAAGAGAATAAAGCATCGAATTGAACTAAAGGAAAAACAAGAGAAGGACCAGGCAGAAAAAGCTCGAAAAATTCAAGAAGAAGCTCAAAGATCCGGAGAAGAAAATCTTATGAAAGTTGAAGATCAATGGAGCCATGCCTTTAGAAAATACTTAAAAGATGAGAAAGATGCTGAAAACTTGAAGAGAGAACATAAAACTATGAAAGTTAATGATGATCTCAGCCTTGCTTTTCGAAACCAAGTACCTTATATCAAGAGAAAGATGAAGTATTTCACTGAATTTTCTCCTTTTCAAACTACTCGGGATTTGAATAGATTTTCTTTTCCTTCATCAATCGTTTTTCCTTTTGTGGCTTTTAATACTTCATTGCCTTCAAGTCTTAAACTGAAAAGTATTCCTTTGCCCACTTGTCCTAAAGTACCGCGCATTCCTGAACTTAAGGAAGAAAAGGTTTCGGAATTTCCTACTCTTGAAAGTGTTCTGCCTTACCCACTGGATAGTCATAGCACTAGACTGGAAGTTAAACATGAAGATCTTAAGTCGATTTCAGGACTTACTTTTTTTAAAAATTTAGAGAGTCTTGCACTTTCTCTGAATAAAATTGAAAAAGTACAGAATCTGCCTGGAACGCTTAAACATTTGGATTTGTCTCAAAATCTAATTGCTTCTCTTCCTGAATTGCCTTGTCCTTTGCTTGAAGAACTTATTCTTGAGATGAACCAGCTTCAAAAGATCCAAGGTTTAAAAAACTGTCAAAATCTAAGAACCCTTTCAATGAACCACAACAAACTAACCCAAGTAGAAGGTTTAGAAAAATGCTATCTTCTTTCAAAGCTACTCCTCTACCGCAACGAAATCAAAGAAATCTCAAAAACCTGTTTCACAAGCAACCCTTACCTAATCCACATCGACCTAGGTAAGAACAAATTGGAAAAAGTTGACTTCCTAGAAAAACTATCCCTATTAAAAACATTGATTTTATACAAAAACTCTATAAAATCAATTCAAAACCTATCTCAACCCCTACTTCAAGAGCTTTGGCTAAACGACAACTGTTTAACTTCCCTTTCCTTCATCCAAAGCTGCCCCCAGCTAGAAAATTTGCGTCTTGAGGACAATTCAATAAGTTCAATAACTGCCTTCGAGTGCCCCTTACTTCAAAATTTTACAATTTCCTTTAACGACCTTCAAAATTTCTCAGAAATCGTGAAATGCATTCAATTTAACCGAAACTTGAAAAACTTCTCATTCAATGACAACCCAATCATCCTTATCCACCCTGAACTCCTTCCAATGTTCAATGAAATCGTGGTAAAAGCACTGCCTTTCATTCAAGAACTCAACAACACCCCAAGAACGTCTCTTGTCAAGACAGGTCTGAGTAATGCAGAAAGTTGTTTAAAAGCTTTCGATTTACATCAAATTGATGTACTTGAACAGAAGATCAGAAGAAAAAATGAAATTTTAAGGTTTGTTGACTGGAAAATGAAAGAGTTTCTTTTGGAAATACCTGCAAGGGTCTTTAATTTTTATGTTGTTCCCAATGAAATTTCACTGAATATCAGGGGAGTTGAATGGTTTTGGTATCAGGCAAGAAAAGCCTTGTTTAGGGAAACTATGGCTGTGAGGGTCATTCAGAGCTGGTGGAAGTTTAAGTTGTTTAAGAGAAAAAGACTTTTGATTAAGTTTGGACCTTTGGTGGGGCTTGTTGTTAGGATTCAGAAAAACTTCAGAGGGTGGAGGGTCAGGAAGGATCGGGTTAGGGGAAAGGGGTTGGAGAAAGTTAAGAAAATTATTAGAATTCAGGCTGCTTTTAGAGGGTTTAGGTTGAGGAAGATGATGAAGTCTGCTTTGAGTAAGGTTAGGACTGATGATTTGGATATCAAGGAATTTCAAGAAGTTAATTTAGACGACGTAGACCTGAACTATGACTTCAACAATGAGTTGATTATTCCCAAGAACTTAGACCTTAGCAAATTTTTTATTCCAGTTGCTCCAACCAACATATCAGAAGAAAGCAAAACTCCAAAACTACCTCCATTAAAACCAGGTCTTCCAAAGCCAGGACCGATTTCAAACATAAATGCAGGTCGTCCATCCTCAAACCGATCCTTACAAAGTTCAACTCAAAGTTCATTACCTCCAATAATAAAAAACAAGGCAAAAGAAGACCTCGAGAGACATCTAGATGAATGGGGATTTTCTAATCCTGAGGTAAAAGAAGCTCTTCAATACAGGATAATGAAAAAAATGCAGAGAAAGAACAAGAACAAGAAGACAACAGCAGATGAACGACTAGAGAAATTCCGAAAGTCTTTAAAAAAATAGTGTAATTTAAATACTTTATCTTGAAATAGTAGAGTTCAATTAAATACTTTATCTTGAAATAGTAGAAGTCAATTAAATACTTTATCTTGAAATAGTAGAGTTCAATTAAATACTTTATCTTGAAATAGTAGAAGTCAATCATACTTTATCTTGAAATAATTGAACTCAATGAAAACCGCAAGTTTTAACACCCTAGTAGATTTTTCTGAATTTAATAATTCTTGTCACGTAAAGAGAAGGATACATTATAAAATTAACTTGATCCCAAAAGGCTAAATAAACTTTCCTTAAATTCAACTTTCCTTTCACGATCCTTCAAGTGCACCGACCTCAGCATGACTTCAAAAGCTTCATGCCAGTCACCTCCAGGCCCGATCTCATTAACACAAATCTTTTTACTCGGTTGTTCTAACATTTCCTTAATCTTACCCTTCATCTCTTCAATAAGTTCTTTATTACTTTCAACTCGTCTTC
Source organism: Stentor roeselii (assembly GCA_006503475.1). NCBI lineage: Eukaryota > Ciliophora > Heterotrichea > Heterotrichida > Stentoridae > Stentor > Stentor roeselii. Next base: position 69,687 of record RSEH01000003.1, on the reverse strand, counting down.
TCTCAAATCTTTTACCTTTGAAGCCAAGATCCTTCAAAACTTGAGTCAAATCATGAAACTTTTCATCTTTTGAAAAATTTTTCAACTCTTCAGGATTTCCTTCAAAAACATCTCGAAAAAACCCTTCAGCTTTTTTCAAATAGTTGAAATAATCACTAACTTCTGAAATACTTAGAAAGCCTCCTTTTATAGATGATGATGAAGAACCTTGATTTTCATGTTTTAAGGGCCTTTTTCCTATCATTTTATTAATTATTCTGAAGATATCGAGTTACAGCTCGAAGCTTGTTTAAAGCGAGTTTGTGGTCTGGGATGAAGATTGATAGTCCGTTCATGCTTACTACGACCAACTCGTTTATACCGTCTTTGTTTATGTCGATGTCGCAAAGGCAAAATATTGGAGTCATCAACTCGATTTTCCAGAGCTCTTCAGATGTGCTTCCTGTTATTTTGAAACAGTAGATTTCTTTGGAGAAACTTCCTAGGATTAGCTCTTTTTGGCCGTCAAAGTCGACATCTGCTGCAACTGCGCAGGTTATCGCATCTTGTGACTTCGGTCTGATCACCACCCGTTTTTCTAGATGATTTTGCAGAATGTCTCGAAAAACAATGCAGTATCCAACGGCTGATACGACTAGAAGATCAGCTATTTCTGTTTCTATCTCGAATAAAACAAGTGAAGATACTGGTCCATCAACACTGACGTTGAGTGTCGACTTATAATCCATGGACTCATTTTCGTAGATTAAAAAACTGACATCTCCATTTTGACAGCCAATTGCCACAAGGTATTCATTAATGTGCCATGTTGATGTAAATGCAGTGACAGGAGTCCGATGCTTTAAAAAGTTATCCACAGCAAGTCCACATTTTCTAAGAGGAGCAAGAGTTTCAGGGTCATACACTATCTAAACCTTACAATTAATCGTATTATTTCCACAAACCATCAAAATATTCTGCTCCTCAATAACTTTCTGTCTATTATTTACAAACAATATCTTATAAGGAACAAAATTCAAATCAACAGAAGCCAAAACTTCCGCCGTGAACATTTCAGGTCTTCTATCCTTCATAGTAACAAGGCAATAAACATATTCCAAGTCACGACGATATCGATAACTGAAAGAAATATACAAAAATCCTTTAAAAAACACAGAACTATGACTTTGAATATCGATTTCAGTCAAATTATGAGGTTTTATTTGTTTTACATGCACTTCTCCTTTTTTCTTTGACATCACGATGTTCAAGTTCCTGGAAGTGCTGATGACGCAGCCGCGCTTTGAATGAGTTTCGAACTGAGACAAGGAGTAGATGTTGGTGGCAGAAGGCAGGGCATTATAATAGCATAAGTACATCATATCTAATTATTTTGAAGGCGAAATAGAACGAATGTATTTTTTGTACTTTTCAATCGCTTTCAACGCATTTTCGCCCTCGGCTTTCGTGATTTGACCCTCGTCTGGACGGATCCTGGCGATTAGAAGTTTGCGTTTGTAAGCTGAAAGTTTCATTGATACTGTGAAGTATGGCTTTGATAAGGGACCTTCTGATAGCCGACTCACCAAACTGCTTAGGGCACCTTTTAACATGCTTCTGGCAAAGACTTGCTGGAACTGCTGGTATGAGACTTTACCGTGTTTATGCTCTGAAGGGCCTAACATTCTTTTTGCGTCTAAGGTGTTCGCGACCATGCCTTTTTCTACTAGCTTGTGCGCCACTTCATCCGAATCAGCAAAATGCTCATTTTTTAAATCAACTTCCTTCCACCACTCATTAATCACAGTTAGATGATCCGCCATGGTGAACATTTTTTTCTCTGGAATCGTTGAAATCGTGTTATTTTTGCGATGTTCTGGCTCGAAAATCGATATTTTCATAATTTTCACTCCAGGTGAAAGTTTCTTCAATTTATTCTTCTCTGAATAAAAGTTAAGCTGATCTAAAATATTGTCAGTTTTCCGATCCCCAGAGCAAAAAAGCATCATATCCTCCATAGAAAGTCTCAATTTTGAGATTTCCGGTTCTTTAAACGCTGCACTGAGTATCTACTTAAAATTTACCTTCATCAAAGCAGCAGGCTCAGTAGCGAGTCCTAAAAAAATAAGCTGCTCAACGACCTGCAAGCCTCGAACTTTCCCCGTCGAGTCAACTTCAAGTGAGTTGAACAAAGCTTTGAGAAGATCGACAATCGCTGAACTTTTCACTTTTTTCGACTGGTCTCTTCTTTCAGTCCAGGTTTTTGACTGCAACTCGGCGCCCTACGTGAATTTTACAGTTTTAAATGAAGGGTTGAATCGAAAAGGTTTTCTTAACAAAGGAAGTTTTTCAGCACTTGAGTTGCGTTGATTTAATTCAGTTAAAATCAACTCGACTTGCTCTGACTCTTGGTATCTATCAAGACTTGATTTCATATCAGTTAAATAATAATAAGATCTAGTCTTGTTGAAATCAATAATAATGGAACTTGTAGAAGAGTCATCTCTTGTAATCATTATCATCACCTTCCTGTTTCACCTCGTTGGAGCTTTTTACTGTATCAAGAAAAAATCATCAAAGGCAGTCTTTTCAAATTCGAACCTTATCTTGATAAGTGCAATAATTTTCAACTTTATAGAAATTTCAGCAAGTGTCTTGCTAGGCCAATGCATAACTCTCTGGAAATGTTCAATGTCTTCTAACCTCTACCTGGCGATTCTTCTTATTTTCGCAAGTAACAGCTTTTACATGGCGAATTTACTTCGAGTTCATCGTCTGCTGCTTTTATCTTCCTTAGAATCTGGTCATTTTTCACTTGAAAGCCTGAGTGGGATGCGTTCAAGATTAGACGACTTGTGGTATATCTTTATGATAATTGGAGGGACTTTTATTCTAAGTTCTCCTTACAGTTCTTACTTGATTTACGAGTACCAGTCCAACCCTTCAGTTTTAGTCAATATCGAAGTTTATGAAGTATTTGTTGGAACTACTGTTTCAGCTGAATGTCTTTTATTTTTCGTCTTTTTAGTTCCACTTTTTCGAAGACCTGTTCCTGTTATTTTAAAGGTCGAGTTGAGTTTTCAGCTTTTCGCTTGGAGCTGTGCTTTGTATGTGATGCGTAACCCTGTTGAACAAAGACTATATTATTTAGTTCCTATTCGGAACTCCATCATGATGTTTTTGATTATCATGGCAGTTTATGAAATTAATAAAAACTTCAAACCGCCTTTGCCACCTGATATTGACTTGGATGTTGTTTTGGAAAATGAAGATTTTTATTCTGCTTTTAGAAGGTTTTTGGTTAGAAGGGATATGAAGGAAGCTGCGGAAATTTTGAAAATTTTATTGAAAGTTAGGATTTATAAGGAATGTTTTAATCGTGTTGACCCTGAACTTGTTGTTAATGCTGTCAATGCCTCGAAAAGTATTGGGTGTGTCTTGAAGGATAGTCTTGTTGAATCGATTCATAAGGATGATGGATTTTATGAAACTGAAAACTTTTGTAGTAGGAAATTGCAAGATGGACCTTTTAAGTTGTTTAAGATTTCGCAAGAGTTCATTGATACTTATTGTGAGTATTATTGAGAATTTTTTATTTTTTGGGGAAATTTTAATAAGGGATTAAAGGGTGATGTTTAATTGGTAGATATTTATATAAATTATGAGGTTTTAGTTAATTGATGCATAATGGTTTATATAAGGTCTTATTTGAATTTAAATGTTCTTCATTTTAACGGGTGATTGTTTATCGTTCTACTCTTGATGACCCTACTAATATTTATTATTTAAAATCCTATCATTATTAATCTATTTATCCCACCTTAGGTCTTATAAAAAACTATAATACCTTCAAAAAAAGATTATTTTAAGTTAAATATTTTGCTTCTCACCTGATCATTCCTCATTTTAATCGACATTTTCTCAAGTCTTCCAGACTTCACAATTTTCGGTAAATGCAAATTTCCAGAGACTCCTTCATTATCTTTAAAATTTTTCTGAAAACTATCAAAACCCCGATCATCCTGAAAAAAACTTTTCTTAATTGACTTCAAATAAGGACTAGGAGTTCTATTAATAAACCTTTTTCGTTTCATCAGCCTTTTCGACTCCTGAAGAATTAAAACAATTTCAGGTTTATAATTCGTGTATTTTTTATTCAACTCCGAAGATTTCGCTTTAAACTTTTCCTTAATTTCCTGATTTTTTTTCACAACAGGTAACTCAGAGTCCTGGAGATCAATCAAAAGATCCTCATTTTTCAATTTAATCGGATTTTTCAGTAATTCCTCGATTTTCCTGAAAGCGTTTTTCCAGAAAGGTTCATCTTTTTCCATGAATTATTTGTTATAAATGGGAAACAGTGACAGTCGGACGATCTTTCGTGATCAGATTCAGATGTTAGTGAATGAAAACATGACTCAAGACCGTTTTGACTTCTGGGACATGCTTTTTTCAATTCCGATAACTCTTCAAGATGTTTATTCAATGATTCCTGATACTGACATAGTGAATCTGTTTCAAAATCGAAGAGAAAATCTGATTCGTTTATATGATTTTTGTGTTAGTATCTTGGGAGACATTCTCACTGCTCAGGACTTGAAACCTGCGAAATGCTCTGTCGCTGGCAATGCTCTGAAAATTCTTACAAGAATTGTTCCGTTCATGGGAAGTGATTATGAGTTTATGTGGGATGGAGAAAGACGATGTGTTAATTTGATTAAACTTGGAATGAAATTACTTTTTGTACCTGGGTTTACTCTTCCTTCCAGGGGTTTGAATGGGACTGATGCGGCTTTTGATTGGAATAATGTTGATGAAAATCGACTTTGGGAATGTGGACTGAAGAGGATTAGGAATAATGAAAAAACTTCAGCATTTATTTGGAGTTGCAGGTATGATGTGATTAAGTTACTTCAGAATATTGTTTCTTTTGAACTTTATAAGGAATATAACCAGCCTTGTTCAAATTTTGGAGGACTTTTCTTAACCTCGTCGTCAAATGAACTGATATCTCAGCTTTTCTTCTCTATCTTGAATTCAGTTATCAGTTCCAACCCACTAGGAAGCTGGAAGTTACCTTATTCAAGTTACTTTTCAATAGAATTTCAAGAAAAAACAATCCAAACAAGTATCCACCTGCTAGCAAGTCTTTCATACTTAAATAGAAAAAACTTTTCTACCATTGAGCCACTTCTCGCTTGTGAAATAAATGAAAGAACTTTAGAAACCAATGTGATTTGTGAGAAATTAAAAGAAATTTCCTCAGAAAATGATTTCAACATAATTTTCACCTCAATTAAAGAACTAGTCCAAATCAAGTTAATTTCTCAAAACACTTACCTTCCAGGTTCAGTTCGAGAAATTTCTTACCAACCAGAAGTGATGGTCCTCTTATGGCTGCTCATAAAACACAACGAAAATTTCAAGACTTATCTTTCAACTCGAGAAGACCTCTACGAGATGCTTCCATCAGTAATCCAGTCGTTAAGTTCAGCAGATTTCTACATCGCCTCGATTTCTACTTACATTCTTCTCTTTCTTAGCACCCAGCGTTCGATTTCCTGTAGTTTTAACCATGCCTTTCCAAACATCACAACAGACCTGCCTTTATTTTCAGGGACTTACGGTGACTTTTTAATCATTTCCTTGACCCGGTACGTATTTCTGGCTTCAAACTACTACATTCCATTGAACCCTTACTTTTTAATGACAATTTGCAACATTTCACCCTTCTTACGATCACTTTGTCCATTATCCTGCAGTTCCCTAGTACGTCTTTTAGAGAAATTTTCAACAAAAACTCAGCTTTTAGAGTCTCCAACAAGTCACTACCTGTTATTCTACATCCTAGAAGCCATAAACAACTTAATCTCCTATCAATGGTCAGCAGCTCCAGGTCTAATCCTTGCCCTAATCCGTAAAAAAGACATTATTTCTAAAGCAGTTCAAATTCCAAGTCGTTGGGAAGAAAACTCTGAATTCCAAGAATGGAAAACAAGGACCTGGTACGAAGGATGGTCTTCAAAATTACCTTTAGGAGTAATTTCAGGAGTTTTATCTCATTTCATCCCTGAACTTGAAAGATTCACGAAAGCGAATCCAAATGTGACAGACGAAAACATTTTGAACTTCATCGGGTCTAGCACGTTGATTGGAATCATTCCGGCCCCAGCGAGTGTAGTCATCAGAAACCTGGAACTAAACAGTCAGTCCGAGTACTTCGAACACGCTTATATGTGGACCTTTCTCTACTTGCGAAGTCTTCCTTACGAACTCGTTCCTCGAGAAAGGATTAAACTTTTTAGATTCGCTAATTAAAAATGGACTTTTCAGGAACTATCAAAATCACTGACTTAAACGACTTTTTAAACCCTGCGGAAAAATGCTCAGTTCATAATAACATGATACATAAAAGTGCTCAGAATACGGCGAAAGTTACTCTTAGTGACTGCCTTGCTTGTAGTGGATGCATCACATCTGCTGAGACTGTTTTGATTTCGCAGCAGTCGGTTCAGACCTTGCAAGAAAAACTGGATCAAGGCTGTGAAGTGACTGTTTCTATTTCTCAACAGTCACTTCTTTCGATTTCTAAAAGACTTGGTCAAAGTGTAAGTCTTACAGGAAAACTTTTATCTGGAGCTTTAAGAAAAAAAGGGATTTTTCAAGTTCTTTCAATGGACCATGCCAGAGACGCTGTCTTAAAAGCGGCTTTTGAGGAATTTTGGGAAAGATTTCAAAGTGCTCAAATGCCTTTGCTGTCCTCAGAGTGCCCTGGGTGGCTTTGTTATGCTCTTAAGAAAGGGGATGAAAAACTTGTTAATTTCATGTCTAAGGTTAAAACTCCTATGCTTGTTCAAAGGGAATTGAAAGGTGTTCATGGCTTTCATATCGCTGTAATGCCTTGTTATGATAAAAAACTTGAAGCTGTCATGGAAAATGGCGTCGATTTGGTATTGACAACTACTGAATTACTTGAATTTTGTGGAGAATTAAGCGAAGAAGGTGATTTTGATGATTTTTTTTCAAGTGTTTCTGAAAAATCTAGTAGTTTAGGCTATGCTGAGTTTATTTTTCATAAAACTGTGAAATTACTTTATGGAGAGTCTTCTGAGGTGAGGTTTAAAAGTACTGTGAGAAGAGATGTACTTGAGATTGAATATAAAGATTTGAAGTTTTGTATTGCGAGTGGCTTTCAGAATATTCAGAACGTGATAAGGTCTTTAAAAACTGGAAAATGCAAATATCAATATATTGAAATCATGGCTTGTCCCATGGGATGTCTCAATGGAGGAGGACAGTTCAGGACCAGTCGAGAAGAAGTCCTGGCTCTTGAGTCAGTGACTAGTGATTATTACAAACAGACTTTAGAAGAAAGTCCTGTGATCAACGCTGAACGTGAATTGAAACTATTAAATACCAACAAATTAAAATGGTGAAAATTATCTAAGATTCGGTATCTAGTGTTTTGACATAGGGACAACCTTTTTCTTTATCGGCTCTCGAAGTTCTTCACTTTTTTTCACTTTTCTTACCTTTTTTTCTTTGTCTTGTGGATGTGACTTCCGGTACTCGACTTTCAGTTCTTCTGACTTGTCTTGAAACTTTTTTTTTTCAGCTTCTGGTAAAGCTTTCCATTCTTCTGCTATCTTTTTAAGTAACTCCTTATTGGGCAGGCCAGGGTACTTATCTTTAAGAGAAGCTCTGATTGACTGTCCAAAGAGCAGGTAAGGATTTGCAGGTTTTTTATCAGGCTTGCTTTGCTTTTTCACTTCTTCCGACATTCTTTATAAGAAGATTCACTAGATTTAATCCTGTATCTTTCATTATTATAAAAATGAAAGTCTTCAACTTACTTTTCTGTGTGTTTTGCATGATTTACACTTACTGTACATTCAGTAAGTACAAAAGTGATTTCTTTGACAAAGTTGAAGAAGCAACACCTTCAAGGTACTCAGAAGATGAAGACATAAGAACAGTAGCCATAATGCCTACAAAACGAAAAAAATTAGTAAACGACTCAGTAGTCCTAATTCCGAACAGTGAGTTCGAGTACCTTCCAAACCAGTTCACAATAGACGACACAGAACTTCTTCGGGGTCAGGACCTTGTATGTCTTCCAGAAAGTTTCGGGTATTCCATCGAACAAGGCGAAAAAGTCTTTCCACCATTCACATACCCTAAATGTTCAGAAAATTCAAATCAAAACGACACATATCTGCACATCGACCGAGACTCCAACACGCTTTACATGGACTGCCCAGATGACGACAACAACCAGTTCATAACAGGCCCAGTTGACAAGCGAAGAATTGTTAGAAGTAATGAAGTCTTCTATAAGTGGAAGGTAGAAGACTATGACTCACCTACAGATGCTTCTGAGATCGAATTCGCCATCGGAACTTGTAAAGATGATGAATACTTCACACAAGCGACAATGGCTCCAAGATTCAATAAGTCCTTATTCGACTCGATTCCTTCGAAGTCTAGCGAAAAACCTCGAATTATTTACTTTTTGACGTTGGACTCCATGTCAAGACGTCATTTTTTCAGAAAGCTTCCAAGAGTTGTGAAGGTCTTGAATGACTTGAATAAAGATTCGAATTTTTCAGTGTTTGACTTCAAACTTCATAATATTCTTGGACCTGACTCTATTTCTAACCAGGTTCCTATCATGGGGGGAAAAGATCGGTTTCGAAGGGATTTTAGAGGGGATCAAAATATTGACTTTTTAGGAGATAAGGCCATGTGGAACTTGATGAGGAAAAAAGGGTTTATTTCGCTTCTTGGACTTGAAAATTGTGATAATTACTTCCCTGGTTCTCTTGGAAGGATGCCGACTGTAGACTACTCAGTAGGGCCTTTTTACTGTGCAGTTCAAAAGTACTCAGGAGTGATGTTTGATAAGAAATTTAAAAAGGTTCAAAGATGTCTAGGTGGGCATCAAACACATTATTATCTATTAAATTACACAAGGTCACTTGTCAAGATGTACCCTGGTGCGAACTTCTGGCTTTACAATCATTTAAACGCGGCTCATGAAGCGACAGGGCAACATGCAAGTACTTTAAATGATGATATTTCTGAGTACCTTGAAGACTTTTTGAATACTTTCGGAGAACAATACGATATCTGGATCTACCTTCATGCAGACCACGGAATGCGATATGGAAACTGGTTTCAAGACACTGACGCTTATCAAGAAAACAAACTTCCTTCTTTATTCGTGATTTCCAGCAAGTCTCTTTTAGAAAAGTACAAATACAGCTACTTTACACTCAAAACTAACTCAGAACGACTCACTTCTAAACTAGACCTACGTGAAACTACTTTATTTTTAGCAGGTATTAATGAAACTAGCAAGTTTTCAGTTAATTTATTAGAAGAAGTGGCAAATAAGTCGAGGACTTGTAATGAATGTTCAATTGATGCTTGGGATTGTGCCTGCAATGCAATGGAAGTAGTGGAAAAACCTTGTAATGACATTGAAATGATCTTGGAAAACCTTAAGAATTATGCTGAAAAAATTATCAATTCAGCTTCTTATGCTGATCCTCAGTATCCTCTTGGAAGATATTGTCGAAAAATTGTTTTAGAAAAAATCACCAAGATTTATCATGTTAGCATCAGCAATATTCATGAGTTTTTTAAACTAGAAATTGAAAGTTCCACTCAAAAAGGGATGAAATTTCAAATTAATTATATTCTTGCTTCTGATGATAAAGCCAGACGACATTTGGGATATAGTTGTGAATCGACTATTTATAATTCAAGGGTTTGGATGAAGGCTTTAAGTATTTCGAGAATTGATACGTTTGCTGGACCTTGTGAGATTAAATCGAGAAATCTGGGGTTGAAACCTGAGTTTTGTGCATGCGTCGACTAATTCCTCAATAAATAAATAATTAATGCAAGAACCCGATAGGGCCTTGGAAATCCTAAAATCCTCAGATCGAAGCTATTCTGACCTAGAATATCTTTCAATCCACCTGCTTTGTCTCGAAGATCTTCGCAATTACCTGAAGAATCTTTCATCAATTCTCCAAATCCAGTTGATGCGCAGTTTAACAGTCATTCAAGTATCTCGTAAAACAGCTCTTTTCAAAAAAGGTGACAGTCCAACGAACTGGTTTATTTTATATGAAGGAGAACTTGATCTGCTTCATTCACTTGGAAGCGAAAATAAGCTAATCGGGCGATTGACACGAGGGCAGCAAGTGGGTGAGCGAGAAATTTTAAGAAATAAGTCGTATTCATTCACTTGCTTGCCAAATAGGACTTCTTTGGTACTTTGTCTTAAGCAGGATGATTTTGTTTCTTTGCTTGCTGAGCAGCTTGACTCGAAACTTAGCGTTTTAAGGACTTTTGTTCATAACTACATCCCTCTCATCGGCCCTTATTCATGGAACTTCAAAGAAAAAGTGGGCTACGGCCTAACATTAAATGAGTTCAAGCGAGGCGAGACCGTGATAGAAAAAGGTTTTTTAGACGACCAGCTTCACTTCGTCTTCGAAGGAGAACTTGCAGTAGCTGCAGAAGTTGAAAACCGGTTGAGAAACGTGATCAAACTAGGACTTGGCAGCTCTTTCGCTGAAGAATGCACATTGCTTGGAAAAGGAAGCTTTTACTGTATCAAGGTTTCCAGCGAACGAGCAGTGATCGCTTCAATGAAAAAACTCGATATTTTTCATTTGCCTGACGAAACTTTAGCTAAACTTAAATTCAACTTGAAACAAAAGATCTTCTCTAGAAGTGGACTCATTGAAAGTGATGATAAAAAAAGCAGGAATTATTCAGGAACACCCAGTCCTGCTTTTAAGTCAGCGAATAAACAGGCACGTGAAAAATTGATGACGTATATTCTTAGAAATCGCCCTTGCACGCCGAAAAGAATTTTAAATATCAGCAGGATCAGAAATCAGCAGTTTAAGGACCAGCTTCAAAGTTTGAGGGACTGTAGTCCTAGAAGGATCAGATATTTTAATGGAATCTTCAGCCATTCGAAATTTAGTCATCGGACGACTAATAGCAACTTTTTTAATTAATGTAAGAATTGTTGAACCCGGGTGGGATGCTATGTCTAAGTTTTAAACTAAGATGGGGAATATTTGTTTCTGGGCTTTGGGCTCTGTTGGCTTCCCGGGTCATTGTATAAGCCCAAATGAAATCATTAAAGTTGAGAAAAGTATCATAATGAAAATTATGAAATTCGGTTCTTTATTTGGGGCTTCCACTCAGCATGATGGAATATCACTTAATGGGAAATTAGAAGTAAATTATTTGAATCTAGAACTTTTATGCCAAAATGATTCATATCATCAAGTCTCGTCCTTTCCTTCAGTAAGATCACTCAAAAGCACTGCTCATCATGAGTTTCTTGCAGATATCTAAAGACTTAAAAAATTCATATTTTGAATAAATTTCATATAATATACCTAACCCAGTATTTTTATGGCTTTTTATTCTAAGTTCGCAAAAACATCGGCAGAAGAAGCCCTTAGATGAACTTAATGACGAAAGATTTTTAGCTTTCAGGCAAAAGCAAGTCATTCCTCTCATTTATATTTACTTCACAAAAAAGGAATGAAAAAAGTCCCAGCTAGACGAATTCTAAAATCTTTTCTTACCCCAGGAGTTTTCCACTGAACTATAAGTCAAAGTAAGTCTTGACAGCTGGAAAATGTTGTCCAATAAAAATGGCTGACAGCTTTTAAACTTAAACCTGTCAATAAATGGTATAACTTAATCTAAACTTGCATGTTTTTATGAAAATCCTGTGTGATTAATCAACTAATACCTCTCTGCCCAATTTAATCTCTTCTTCTATCGTGAGTCGCTCAACTCAAACTCCTGCAGATTTTTATGAATTCTATTAAATTTTAGTAATCACCCTTATAATTTAATTAATAAATTTCTCGACCAGTCTAGAACCTTGCTAAAAGTCAATCCGCTTGGCGACAGTTCTTAATTCCCTCTAAATAACTGAAAAAAACTTGCAAATCATAACGCAAGAAGACATTCAAGACTGAATCTCACCATAAACATTCAAAACATCTCTCTTGAGGCTAAATTTCATCAACATTCAAGATTTAATCAAGTAATTCCCTGATTTTTTCATTAAAATCATCTCAGATTCATAAAGACCCCCATCCCTCTTCTCATTCCCAATTGAAAAAATCTGATGTATTCTAAGTTCAAGCAAACATTCTTATTAATCTCTACTTAGATAAGATTATGCTAGTTCTGAGGATCTGTTAATGCTTTGCATTTCTTCTGGTGCCTTTTTAAAGAGTAAGAATTATAGACCTCAATGTTGCACCCGGCACAGATTTGTCTAGTAGACTGTTCATGTACCTGTTTAAAGTGAAACTTTAAAGCATACTTGTTTCTGAACCTTTTCTTGCATGCAGAGCATCTGGATGGTCGGCTCTTTGCATGAATTTTTCCGTAATGTTGCTTCATCCCTTTTGCAGTCGAGAAGATTTGGTTGCATTCATCGCATATCACGCTTTCTTCACTATCGACCAGCTGATGCATCCGAAGATCAAAAATGTTCTGAAAGCCGAGGCTACAGCTTAAGCATCTGTAGGTCTTGTATTTGTGGTATGAATACTTCGGAATCACTGGAGAGGGAAGGACAAACTTTTCTTGAATTTGGTTATTCATTATTTAGTGGAGTAGATTTAATTAAAATTTACAAGATCCAATTTGATACAAGTTCTAATTTGAGGGCTTTTAGGAATTGTTTTAGGAAACATTTTTTGCTATGTGGAAAACCGTCGTTTTGAAGGCTTGGATGAGAAATTTCAGTTCTTTTTGAGTTTTTTGTCAACCAGTGGGAAGGCTAAATTTTTAAAATTTTTTATGAGAATGGGTCGGTCGGATAAAGGGTTTTTATTACTTGAAATTTTAAGGTCTTTGATAATCCTTCCGTATTTTTACGATCTTTTAGTGTTTTTACAATCAAGCCTTGTGTTTATTACATATTTGCCTATAGAAAAATAATAATTAGAATTATCGAAGATAATCATCAAAAATGCAACTCAAGGGATTTTATTTAATGGAACCTCTTGCTCTTCAATTAAAAAGAGCATATCAGCCCTACAGTACTTTAAAACCATCTAAAACGAGAAAAATTAACTTATCCTAATTCTTTTTCTTCGAAAACAATTTTTTAAAGCTACTTTTTTCTGGAGTACTTTTTAGATTCCTTTTTTCCATTAAACTAGCTTTAGCTTCCTTTAAAATTCCCATCATTTCAAGTACAATATTAATATTTTTCTCGATTTCAGGTGCCTGTAAGGGTAATTTCTCTAAAATCGACAAAATAATAGGTCTAATCTCTTCAATTTTTCCAGTATTTTTATCAAACATTCCAGTCCTCTGCTCTCCTTTAAAGAAGTTGAGCTGTTGAGTAAGAAGCAACTTATCATTTTCCAATTCTTCATTTTCCCTCATCAATCTGCTCATTTTCGAAAAAACCTCTTCAGCTTCTTGAGCAGTGATCTGCACTTCGCTTTCAGACCTCAAGTCATGTTCACTAGTAAAATTCGAAATAGCAGGAGAGCTGACTTCAGGTTCAAAAGACCCAATTTTGATAGGTTTTAATACACTTTTACGTTGATTGTAACTTTTCACGAGTTCATTCAAAATGTGAAAAATTTCTAAATTTTTCAAGTCTTCAGGAAAAGGAAAAGTTTCGACCTTGTCTAAGATTTCCAGTCTTGTTTTAAGTGACTCGATTTGGGCTTCTAGCTGTTCTTCATAAGGAACTGGAAATTCAGCTTCAGGGTTGAGTTCTTGCAAGAAGTACTTTTCATACCAAAGGTACTCCGGGTGTTGATTTTTCACATAAATCAAGCAATAAGTGCGACTTTCGTATTTCACTGCTTTACATACCAGAAAGTTCATAGTTTCCTTTTGCTCTGCAATTGAAAAGTCAAAGTCGTCGTTTTCCCCTTCGCTTGGCTTGAGTTTCGAGGACTCAACTAAAGAGTTTTTTTCAGCTTCTAAGGACTTTATGTCGGAAAAGCATCTTGACAATGAACTTTCTAACTCGTCTATTCGGGAAATAAGATCGGATCGTGTTTTTTCGCTTGACTTTAAAGAATATGAAAGGTTTTTTATCTGATCTTGACTTTCTTCATTTTTAATGAAAAGACTCTTGGATTCATTTAGAGATGACTCGAGTTTTAACTCGAGTTCTTGAATTGAATGATGAAGGGTCTCAATTGTTAAGTTGTTTGAATGAATTTCTGATTCAAGGTCATTTATTCTTTGTTTTGATGAGGAGTACCCGGAGGATATTGTTTGTGACTCGGATAATGATTCTTCAAGTTGCTTCTGAGATCTGGAAAGCTTTTCAGAGAGGTCTTGAATTTGTAGATCTTTTGAACTTAAAGAGTTAGAAAAGTCTTCAATTTTCATTTCATATTCTTGGTTTTTTCCTTGAATCTTCTGGATGAATATCAGCTTTTCTTTTATAAAGCTATCATCGTTTGTTACTTTTTCTTCAAGAATCCTGATTTTTTCTTCAGCTTCTTGAAGTTGTGCTTGGTACTCTTCTCTCAACTCATCAATTTTAATCTCAAAATTTTCTTTAATATCATAAACCTGCTTTTCAAGAGTCTTTTTTAAATTCTTCAACTCAGAAATTTCTTTAAAAAGTTCTTCCTCTGACTCCTTTTTCTTAACTTCTATTTCTTTAACATTTTCCTCCAAATCTGAAATAATTGCTTTGAGTTTTCCTTCAGAACTTTCCATGCTTTTTACTTTAAACTCAAGAGCTTGTTTGCTGTTTTCCAAGATTTGAAGTTCAGCATTTTTTTCATCAAGAGCGAGTTTAAGAGAGTTGATTTCCTGGTCTTTACGAGCGAGTCTTTATAATCCTTACAAAGAAACTTTTTCTTCAACTTGTTTGTTGAGTTGGTCGACATGTTTCCAAAGAGAAACAGTTCCTTCAATTTTCTCATTTTTTTCATCTTTTGGGATTTTTTTTAGTTCCGCGTCGATTTTCGCGAGTTCTTCATTTGTCTCTTGAAGTTGTTTCTTCAGGTCTTGAATTTCAAGGTTTTTTTCTTTTAAGTCCTTAACTCGCAAAGAGCTGATTCGGTCGAGTTCTTGTTTGTAAAGTTCATTTTGCTCTTTTAAGTTCTCGTTTTCTTGTCCTTGGATTATTTTCTCATTTTCCAGTAAAGATTTCGAATTTTCTAAAGAATTTCGCTCGATTATCCATTTTTGTTCAGCTTCTGAGTAGTCTTGATTAGATTTTTCTAGCTTTTCGTTGAGGTTGTCTAGTTCTTTTTGAAGGTTTTTCTTGGAAAGCTTTAGATCGTTAAGGCTAAGTGGCTTTTACAGGTTTTCCTTGGAAAGAAGCTGAGATTTTAATGATTCTGATTCACATGATGCGGCTTGAAGAGCTTCTTGATGTTTAAAGGTAAGAGAAGCGATTTCTTCAAAGAATTTCGCCTCGGCTGCAGCTTTTTCAGACAGAAGATCGTTTAAAGTGTTGGAAATGCTGATGTTTTTTGATTTTTCATTTTCGAGATGCTCTAAGGTTTCAGTTGTTTTTTCTTGTAAGGTTTTTAAAGAGTGAGATGAGTCTTGAAGGGCTTGGAGAAGGTTTTCTTTTTCTGTTTTTAAGAGGTTTAAATGGAGATTTTGATTTTCGGAGTCTTGTTGATAACGGGTTAGTGAGGATTTTAAAGGATCAAGCCTGGATTTTTGTTACTCGGATTCAAGGGTTTTGATGGAGTCTTGAAGTGATTTTATTTGATTTTCTTGAAGATTTGTAAGGGTTTTTAAGGATTCAAGGTCTTTCAGGTTTTCTTCTAGTTCGTTGTTTTTCTGCCGGATGGTTCTAAGCTTTTCTTTCTTCTTGTTTACCATCATTTTAACAGTTCCGGAATGTTCGACTTCTTGAGTTTTTTGGGTTCTGAGCAGGTGGATTTCTTCTTCACTTTCTTGTAAGCTGCTTTTTTCTTACTTTAATTTCAACTTTTCAATTTCTTGGTTCAGGTCGATTTTTTCTTGGTTTAATGTATTCAGGTCGAAGTTCATTTCTTGCACTTCCTGATTAAGCTCATTAATTTTTTTTTCCATTTCTTGAATATTCTGGTTTAACTCTTGAATATTTATTTCCAGTTTCGATTTTTCTTCCTTTTCTTTATCCGCCAGGCCTTCCAGTTGACTGCGAATCATTTCTTTTTCAAGTCTGAAATTTAAACTAATTTTATTTTTTTCAGTTTCCAATTCATTATTTTTCGCTTCAAGTTCATTTTTTTTCTTCTTCATTTCTTCAATTTTTTCCATAGCGAGTTTCAAACTCTGTAAATCATCTTTTCTTTTATCTTCAATTTCTTTACTTTCCAAGTCTTTCTGGGCTAAAAAGACTTTCTGTGCTTCAAAAGCGCCTTTAAGAGTATTATGCTCATCAATTTCATCCTGTAGTTCAACCCTCAACCTGTTGATCTCATCTTGGAAGGTCTTAACGAGTGCTTCAGTTTGACTTGACTTTGTCAAAGTTTCAGAAAGTCCTTTGACACGATTTTGCAAAATTTGAATTCTGTTTATTTTTTACTCTTCATCTTTTTTCTCAAGTATCAAGACCTGTGAAGTGATTTTCTGTTGCAAAGAGACTTGAATAAGCTGAGCTTGTGACTGAGCATTTTTTATTTCTTCCTCGCGTTGAATAAGTAAATTTTTCAAGTTTTCAACTTGGACCTGCAGTGAGTCTGAAGAAGATCGAAAGGTTGAAAGTTCTTCTTCTTTTTGCTTGTTTTGGTTTTTTAATGATGTGACTTGTTTTTCTAGGTCTAATCGAAAGGCTGCGGCGGAGGAAAGCTCTGAGTTTAAGGTTTTTAAGGAAAGTAACTCGGAGTCTAAGGATTTTATTTGGGACTCTGCTTGTTTTAACTTTGATTCTAGGGACTTTGCGTGGGACTCGGTTGAATCAAGCTGGATTTTAGTGTCTTGGATTAGAGAAGAGTCGAGATCTAGTTTTGAAGTAAGAATTGAAAGCTCTTCACGTAAGTTGTTGTTTAGTTTTATGTGAGAAGCGAGGAGATGGTCTTGCTTTTCTTTTTCTTCTGTGAGTCTTTGTAGAGCCTGCTCTGATAAGGATAAAGCTGCTGATAATGACTGGGCTTCGGATAATGCTTTGTCTAGAGCAGTTTTTAAAAGGTTTTTATCGGCTAAGTCATTCTCAAGTTGGTCTTTCAAGTCTTCTAATTCTTTAACTCTAGGTAAAAATTACTTATTTTCTAGTTCTGTGATGTATTCTTCATGAACCTCATTCGATTTCTTCACAATCTCCTTGTTTTCTTTTTCCTTTTCCCAGACATTCAAATGAGTCTCTAATTTTTGTTCAATTTTTTCCTTTTCTTCAAAAATTTTCTTGATTTCCAAAGTTTTTTTCTCTAAACTTTCTTCAAGTTCAGCAAAAATTTCTTTTTCCTCTTCAAGTTTGTGATTGGCCATTAACAAGTACTGTTCTTTATCAGCAAGTCTGAATATTTTTTACATTTCTAAGTTTTCAGCGAGTTTTTCTTCAAGGTCTATTATTTTTGATTCAAGTTCTTTGATTTTTTCGATTTTCTCGTCTTGGAGCTTTTGAAGGGCTTTTTCAGCTTTGTTGATTTCTTGGAACTTCTCGTCTATCTCTGATTGTAACTTGAAATTTTCGCTTTGATGTTGGCTTATGACTTCTTTTTGGTACTCTTCGCGTTCTTTGTATTCTTTTATTATGTAGTTTAGTCTCTCGATTTCTTCTGTTTTCGTGTTTAGGATTTCTTCGAGGTTCTGCTTTTCTTTTATTATGTCTTTGTGTTGGGATCTTAAAAGAGCTTTTTTTTCAGATTTTTTTTTAAGTTTTGGGTGGAAGTTGCTTAGGGTTTCATTGTGACGCTTTTCTAAAGATGCAAGGTTTGTGGTCAACTCCGAGATTTCTCCATCTTTTCTAGTCAATTCATTCTCCAGATCTTCCACTTGACTATCTTTAATTTCCAATAGACTCTGTAATTCTTTAATTTTATCAAAAAGTTCATTTTTCACTTTCAAATGATTTTCCTTCAAATCACTTATCTGTATGAAAGCCTGTTCTTTATCGGAGTTCAAATTATTGACCTTGACTCCAAGTTTTTCATTTTCCTTTTCCTTGAAAGCGAGTTGTGACTTCAAAGCATCAACACTATCTTCGAATTTTTTAATAATTTCAATATGTTTCTGGTTTTCCTGGTCAGAAAGTTCCAGTTCTTTAAGCAATCGTTCATTTTCCGCTTTAAACTGATCTAAAACCTTGTGATTCGAAGTCAATTCACGTTCCCTGTCTTCAATTGAGTCTTTAAGAAGGGAGTTCTTTTGTTTCAAGGCTGAAATTTTCTGTTTTAAATCTGAAACCTCTGAAAGTACCTCAGATTCTGATGATTTCAGAGAATTTTGAATGTGTAAGAATTCTTTTTGAAGTGAATCGAGTTTTATAGCAAGAGAAGATGATTTTGACTTTTCTTCTTCTAGTGCTTGTGAAAGTGAAGAGTTTTCAGCTTTTGAAGCTTCGATTAGTTGATTTTTCTCTGAAATCAAAGAAGAAAGAGAAGAGTTTTCAGCTTTTGAAGCTTCGATTAGGTGATTTTTCTCTGAAATCAAAGAAGAAAGAGAAGAGTTTTCAGCTTTTGAAGCTTCGATTAGGTCATTTTTCTCTGAAATTAAAGAAGAAAGAGAAGAGTTTTCAGCTTTTAAGTCTTGAATTTCTTCTGCAAGTGACTGCAGCTCTTCTTCTGAGTCAATCTTTTGCTGCTTCATCAGGTCTAAACTCGTTTTAAGTTTGAGTGAAAGTTCTTCATTCTCTTTTCTAAGATTTTCCAATTTTTCCTTATAAGTCTCTTCAAGTTTTGAGGTACTTTCTAATAAATTTTGATGGTGTTCACGGGTTTGTTTCTTAAAATCTTCTTCATGACGTTTTTCTGTGTTTTTCAAGAGTTTTTCACTGTTTTTCAATTTTTTTTCAGTTTCATTCAGAGATTCTTGTAAGGAAAAAATTTGTTCAGCGAGATTTTCATTTTCTTCGTTAAGATCTTTTAAGTTTTTATTTGCGGACTGAAGGTCAATTGAGAGTTTCTCGTTATTTTCAAGAATTTGAGATATTTTTTGACTTTCTTTCGCGGATTGACTGATTTCTTGGATTTTTATCAAAAGTTCTTCTTTTTCAGCTTCCAGTGATTTTATCTGCTTTTGAGATTTCATGATTGCCTCTTGAGAGTTTTTTTGAATTGTTTTCATTATTTGGTCTAACTTAAGGGCTTCATCTTGGGCTTCTTCTTTTTGGGCTGAGAGACTTTTTATTGTCTTTTCAGTCTTTTGGAGTTTTTCAGTGAGTAAAAAGTTGTCGTTTTCTAAGTTTTGAGCTTTTTCTTCAAAAATTTCGATTTTTTCTTGTTGTAAACGATTTCGGTTCAGAAGGTCTTCGAATTTTTCTTCGTTTTCAGCTAGTTTATTAGCAAGAAGATTTTTTTCAGCTTCAGTCTTTTTTAGTCTAATCTGAGAGTCATCTGCAGAAGATTTGTGTTCTTTTATTGATTTTTTCATAAAAGAGTTTTCTTCTCTCAAGCTCCGAAAAGCGTTTTCAAGTTCTTCGTATTGAGCCTTTTCACTTTCAATCGACTCAAGACACTGTTTCAAGTTTTCACATTCATTTTCAAATTTCCTCATTTTTTCAAGAGTCCTAGCAAGACTTTCCTTATAATTTTCAACTTCCCTTTCAAGTTCCTGATTTTTTTTATGACTTTCTTCTAATATTTCTAAAAGATTTTCATTATTCTTTCCATTTTCATCATCATTTTTCAGTTTTTCCTGAAGATCTTTAATTTTTTCTTCAGCACTTTTAAGTTTCTTAATAACAACAATGATTTCTTTATTTTTTTCTTCATTTTTTTCCCTGATATTCCTGATTTCACTATTTTTCGCAGTGATAAGTTCATTAGTTTCATTTTCATTAACATCAAGTTGTTCCTTTAACGACGCATTTTCCTGCTGAAGTACAAAAATTTGATGATCTTTTTCAATAAGCTGTTTTTTCAAGGCTTTATCCTGACTTTCCAAAGACGACCTGACAGAAGAAGTGGCTTCTTTAAGTTGATTTTGCAGTTTATTGATATGATCAGCAAGTCCTTCAACCTGTTTTTGTTTTTCCAGATTTTCCTGTTGCAAGCTGAAGTTTTCCTGCCTGGTTTCCTCAAGTTCTTCTTGCAAATCTTTAAACTTAAGGGCAAGGCGATCATTTTTTTTCTGCAGGTCTAAAGATTTCGAATGTTCTTCTTTAAGTCTATCGAACTGATCTGCTTGAACTTTAAACTTCGCACAAACACTTTCATAGTCCTGCATGACAAGTGCATGATTTTCCTTCAGTTCTGCATATTCTCGTTTCAAAGCTTGATGAGCTTCTTTTATTTTCAGTTCAAAGTCACTGATCGGTCGATGTCCTTCTTCATTTCGGAAGAAACCTGGAGAGGTCTTTGCTGGAGAGTTGGAAAGAAGTGGACCTGAAATGAGACTTTTCAATTGGGTGATGTTTTCTTGAAGTTTTTCTTTTTCCGCAGTGTGTTCTTCTTTGATCCTTTGAATAGCTTTTTCGTAGGTGGACGGGTATTGAGAAAAACGAGATTTCCACTCTTTGAGACTGTCTCGTTCTTTTGTCACTCGCTCGAGTTTCTCACGAAGGTCGTCTGTGGTTAAACGACGGTCGCTTTCTAGTTCTTTTGATCTTAACTCGTGACGGAAAACACTTAGTTGTTGATCTTGGCTTTGGATTAATGCGGACTTTTGGTTTAGCTCTAGTTGGAGGTCTTTTATTAGATCTTTGGACTTTTGGAGATCGGATTTTAAGGAAAGGATATCACTTGATTGCAGTGATGGTCCTGAATGACCTGTAGGCGACAAGGTGATATCTCTCTGAAAAGCCTTAAGTTTAAAAACCTCTTCCTCCATCTGATCCAAAGTACTCCTCAATTGTTTATTTTCCATGATCAAGTCCTCAGGTCGATTTTTAAAAAACCCGCTCCAAAGGCTATTACTGAGTTTATTGAAAACTTCCCAAAGTCTCGCCTTAAGACTAACCTCATCACTTTTTTTCGCATTTTTCAATATTTCAAATATTTCCAGCTGAAACCTAGAAAGTAATTCAGTGACTTGAGTGAATCCTCCAGGTTTCTGCGAATATCTCTGACTATCAAGAGTGATTTCTTTGACCGTATCTCGCCATTGAGAGTTTTTCGTGATAGCAGGGTTTACATCTTCAGAATAAGCAGCGAGTTCTAAGTAAATCTTACTCTTCATTTTATCGTAAACAGTCGCAAGTCTCGCATCTATTTCACTCGCCTTCGCATTTTCCTCTGAACCTCGCTGGTTCGATAGCGGCCGCGGGTGGAGCCGGGAGTAAGTCAAGAAGCGGTTCGAATCGCTTCGGCCTTCTCTTGAAGGTGCTCGTTTTGGTATAGCTCGATCCATCTTTTATTAAAGGTTAAAGTCCGAAGTCCTGAGAGTAGACTTTAAGAAGACTTGCGGGTCTTGACGACAGGACAGACAACAGAAGAAAATGAGAATCTTTGACATTCGGGTTTAAGTCTGAGCAGAGGCTTTCAAATTTCGGATGCAAAGGTACACTATGTAACGAAAGAGATGCACAAAGTGATGAGATCTCCGCTTCAGTCAAGTCTTCATAAAGGTTATAATAAAATCGAAATATTAAAGCACTCAAGTCATGAGAATAACTTTCAAGTCTCAATGAATTTCCTCTATTTTTCAGCTTCTGAAGCGAGACGAAGTCCGCTTGTCGTGAGCACAGCGGAGAAAAATACGACCTTGAGCGAGAAACACAAACAAAGCCTCGAGGCTTCTGAGTTTCCGGGTCCGGTCGCACTAGCGCCTCATAAGCAAGAGACAAGGGCAGCCAATAGGCCGGGTACTTGAACCTGGCAACGTCGAGTATCAAGCACATGTCACTCGCTTCGTTGTACCCAGCAATCGGACTGTAATGCCCGTCGCCACTTTGCCCCAGAGCCTTGCGACTGTAATTCGCAGCCATGTAAAACTTCGCCTGTCTGCAAGTCGCGAGGACAGCAGTTCGGAAAGTCTCCATCGAAACTGACCTGTATTGCAATTTTCCTGAATGCTCTCCACAGGTGTAGTCTTCTGAAGGCGCTGATAAAGGAGACTTCGCGTAAAAACCCATCGCGTGAGCTTTGTTGCAACGCGCTAGTCTTAAAAACTCGTGAAGGGAAAAACCTGACTTTTCTTGATCTACGCAAGAAAGAAGGTCTTCTGAATACCAACGCCAAGGACCTTTCCACTTCTTACCCGGGTCGATTCCTAAGGAGTTTAAAACCATTACTAAAGAACTCACTGCACAGTCCTCTGGACGTGCTTGGGTCACGAATTGCTCGCTTAGGTCAAAAAAATTCTGCATGTTGCCTTCGTTTAAAGCTTGTTTGAAGAGATTTTTTCCTTGTTCTGAAGCGAAGGGGATTAGCGGCTTCGGGATTTTTTTCTTGTACATTGAGATGTGCTCTGGAAGTTTTTTCATGTAGTGGATTTGTGAGATTTAATTATATTATGGATATGTTTGATTGGTAGAGAATTTGAAGGTGCTAGGATTGGATGATTTTAATAAAGAAGGTCTTTTAAAAGAAGACTCTAATTATTTTCTAATGAAGGTCAACTGACTTATACCCCAGTCCATTCATGGCCCAAGTGACATTCATGATCTGACTGAAATCAAAAAGATCAATAATCAAAATATTCCCCATTCTCCAGTTATTCTTGCTGATTGATGTCCAAAATGAAGGAAGACCTTTATTAGCAACTCCAGCAAGTTGATACAAACTCTGAGGCTTCCAAGGAAAGACACTATCAATAATAGTAGTTGAGTTCGGAGTAAGAGTCCAAGAGATCTTAAACAACTGACTCGGATGAGATCCACTCATGAAAGCCTGAACAGTTTTATTATTATAAGCGACCATTTCACTTAAATTCGGAGTATCCGCATAACTATTATGAATCGCGCTAGTAGACCAAATCGTGACATTATCAAACCCAGAGTCCATCGCAACCAAAGCCCTTCTTCCACTGCTGATCATTTTATTCAAGGTGAAGTTAAAGGTATAATCAGTAAAATAAAGAAAAGGTCCTAAAATGTCTAAAACCATGTTTTTCAATTGAGTGATGTCATTATTTGTTGGGTACCCGTCAAAGTGAGACATCTCAACAATCACGATTTCTTTCGGGTAAGTCACCAGAAAAGTTGTGATGTTTTGAAGCAGCTCTCGAATAGGACTGCCTTGTAAGAAGTGAAAAGAAACCCAGGTCTTTGTTGATGAATTCCAACCGCATCTTACGTCGAAGTAACGCATTCCGCCTACCATTTGATCGTAAATGTTGCGGTCTTGGGATTGTTCCCAGTATTTCGCGATCACTGCTACGTTTTGGTTGGTTTCTTCTGCGACTTTAAAGAGAATTTCCCAGAGAAGAGGGTCTGCCCCAGGCATCGGAGCGTCCCCTGAGTAGTAAGTTCCACTGTCGTGGGTTCCTGGAATTGTTAGGTTCTTTAGTGTCAGGTTTCCGATTATTGATAAAGAATCACCGATCCATGTTGTTGGGTTCATCGATGCAACGAGAGATATCAAAAAAATCACCAGCATTTTATTCAACTTTGGTGGAATTTTAGAATGGATTTTTTAGGTGATGGAAAGATTTGATTATTGGAGAAGAAGAGGAATGTTTTGGAGGGTTTTTAGATAGTTAATAAGGATTTTGATTTAGAAATATAATAGGATACTAAGATTGGTTTAGTGAAAATTGTATTAATGATCTGGCTGAGGTTTAAGAAATAATAGAAATATTATCAATTTTTTTGTTATTTTAAGAGGGTAGAGGTTTTGGAAATATGAAATTGTTTGTTTGAGAACTGAGGCTTTCAAGGAAAGATAGTTATTGAGCAGTTCTGGTATCTGAGGAAAAGTAATGAAAAAAATAATCTAAATTTCAAAGGTTAACTTTTGGCATTACTCAAAACTAAAATTACTCAAAAACAAAATTCATTAAGTATCAATCCTCTAATCACTACTTTCGAAAAATATCTTATAATCATCTACAATCAATGTACTACCAATATAAAGCGGATAAGCCTCTCCACGTTTCAACAACTCATAAACCGGTCCATAATTTTCCAAAACAAAATCCTTCTGAATAGCAGCATGAATCCTGAGCGAAATTCCATCTATTTTAACATCAACCCCAAAAATAATCCCTGTAGCTCCAACCATAATATTTTCTATTCCATCTTTAACAATGTTACAAAAAATTGGATTTCCAACATGATCTCTCCAAATCCTGACCACTTTAAAAACATTGATTCCCATCAAAAATTCCATTCCATCTCTAAGCTCAACTTTTTCAGGCATCTTGATAAAAACCTGCTGATGTCCAGTGGAAGTCACATAAAAAAAATTCCTTCCTTGATCAAATTGAATGACACAAAAAACATCAGGTCGTTGCCAAGAGTTACTTGAATGCGAAAAATTAAAAACCTGTAAAAAAACATCACAATTTCTATGAGATCCAATTGAAAATTTTTCACATTTTATCTTTTTTCTAAATTTTTGGTTCTTGCTCGTGATTTTTAAATTTAGAGAAACGGGTTTAAACTCGTTATTCAAAAAGGATTCCATTAAAACAGCACAATCTTCAATTTTTTCCACATTAAGTCCATATCTGAGGTCATAAACAGTGAGAAAGTTCAAGTCCTGCCGAGAAACTCCTAATTTTTCAAAACTTTTCAGATACCTGTGAATATTTATGAGTTCTTTAAGATCACTGCCCTGATCCTTGCAGTCCTTTTGAATCCCCGCCATATTAATATTAATTTAACAAGTAACAATTCTAATCTTTAATATCTATCAATAATCCTAATAATGGGAGCAGTATGCGAATCATGTCTCAAAGACATTCCTCACAGCAACGGCCTAAACGAGTTCGACATCGAAAACGTGAAAAAAAGAAAAAAAGCCCGTCGAGCCCTTCCATCTCTGATAAAAATCCAAGCAGTGTGGCGAGGCTACATAACAAGAAAAAAGTTAAAACTCGACATGTTAAACTCCCCTTTAAACCAAGTCGCAAACATGAAACTCGGCAAGTTTTTATACAATTCAGGAGAAACTGGAATGGAAAAAAGACCTCCTTTCAAATACCCAAACAAATCAATTTACATCGGCGAGTGGAACCCGAAGCAAGACTGTAGAGAAGGCAAAGGCATTCATATTTGGAATGACGGCTCACGGTATGAAGGGTACTGGAAAAAAGATAAAGCTAATGGACGAGGAAGGCTTATTCATGGTGATGGAGACGTCTATGAAGGCGAGTGGAAAGATGATAAGGCTGAAGGCATGGGAAAGTTCATTCGAGCTGATGGAAGTGTTTATGAAGGCGAGTGGCTTTTTGATAAACAACATGGACAAGGCATTGAAAAGTGGCCTGATGGCTCTTGGTATAAAGGAAGATATGAAAAAGGCTTCAAACATGGATATGGAGAATTTTACTGGTCTGATGGAAGCTCTTATAAAGGAGAGTTTTTTGAAAATAACTTGGAAGGCAAAGGAACTTATCAGTGGCCGAATTCAAGGGTTTATACTGGAATGTGGAAAAATAATAAGATGCATGGAGAAGGGGTTTTTCGATGGGGTGATGGAAGATGTTATATTGGAATGTATGTTGATGACTTGAAACATGGACAAGGAACTTTTAAATGGCCAGATGGAAAAGTACTGAAGGGAACTTGGGTCAAGGGCAAGCAGGATGGTGAAGGATTACTTACTTTACCTAATGGACAAACTAGGAAATGCAAATGGGATAGTGAGAGGAAAAACCTTAAAAATATTAACCTGGAATAATAGATTACTTGAAGAGTAGGTAGATCAGGAATTCTAACTGATTTTAGAAGAAGATGGCAGGGATTCAAATACAAGCCTCTTCAATTCACCATCCCCCCAAATCAAAATAATCCCAAACTTCCATCTTCCACCTAATCCAAACAAGTCCAAAATCCAAA
Organism: Stentor roeselii; assembly: GCA_006503475.1. Taxonomy (NCBI): domain Eukaryota; phylum Ciliophora; class Heterotrichea; order Heterotrichida; family Stentoridae; genus Stentor; species Stentor roeselii. The sequence continues at coordinate 43,619 of RSEH01000003.1, read as the reverse complement.
CCAAAAGTCATAAAATCGAGATTAACTTACAAAACCTCTAAACCCGAAGAATTTCCTTTATTTGCAGTTTTTTCTCTTTTTTGTGAGTTTTGGTTCATCTTTACAAATTTTCCTATTTCTTTTTTTACCCATCGAGCTGAGGGAAAATTTCGAGGTACCAATCAAGTCAGAAAGTGACTCAAGCCCTTTATCGACAATCTCATTTTTTAAAACACATGCAAATTCAGCCTGGGCAATAGTAAGCCCAGCAGATCTCGCAATCAAATAGTCAGCCCTGTTCTTCTGCAAACTTTTCCTTCCAAAAAGTTCCAACAAGTCATTTTCAGAGATGCCCTGTCCACGTGCAAGTTCTAGTAACTTGGCAAGTTGTTCTTCCATTTACAAAGAGAATATCCACTATTCCGGCTTCGTCTATTATAATTACTAAGAATTTCAAGAAGTTCTTGTGAATTTTCTATATTTCATTGAAATTCATCTGTCGCTTCACGTTGCAAGATGAGCAAAGACCTTCTGAAATGAAAGGATTTTTTCGTAAACAAGGAAGACAGACCTGGTCTTGACATTTGAAGCAAACGGAAGACATGAAAAGAGAATTTCTTGGAGTGTCGCAAAAGCCACATTTAGATGAAACTTGAATTGGCCCACAGTCAATGTCGATCCAGTTTGTAGGGTCTTTGATGTTGCAGGAGGAGAAGGGCTTTAAGTTGCATTTGTAGATGAATTTGTTTAGAATGCAGCAGATGCAAAGCATCTGCTCTTTTTTAGAACCTGGCTTTGAACAGAATAAACAGAGAGAAGGGTCTGGGGGAGTTGTTTGAGGATCTTCGGGAATGGAAGGGAATGAAGGTGTTGGAGGAGAGGTGTTGAAGATGTGGTAGTTGCAGCATTTTGGGTTTATTATGAAATGAGTTGAACGCTTTAAGCGCTTTGAACAGTTCTGGCAGAGAATTGAACCGCATGGAGTAGCGGGAAAGGAACTGGGGCAAAGGAATTGGTTTGCGTTGGCCTTTGGAGTTTTTAAAGACTTTTCAATGAAAAAAGACTCGTCGTTTGGCTCTTCTGTTTCAAGAGTTTCATTTTCAGTGAATGATTCTAAGGCTTCTTCATGTTTCATAGGTTTTAACTCGTCATCAGGGAAAGGGTCATGTTTAATCTCTTGAATATTAAGAGAAAGTCTTTTGTTTTTATGCAAAAACAACGTCTTTCCATTAACATTCGCAAAAAACACTGAAAAATTTCCTTCTTTCCAGCCCCAGAAGAGTTCAGAACAATTAATTCTTATTTCAACAGCTCGAATCCCTGCAAATCTGAAGAATTTGTCTAAATTTTTTAAAGATTTCACATTTTTCTTACTGAAACCATTATCCAGTGTTTCAATCATGCGAAATAACTCTTCTCCATAAAGTAATTTTTTTAATCCTTTGCTGTTTTTTTCAATGCAAGTTTGACTAACTTGCTTTAACAATAAGTGAAAACTATTCACATCCTTTTTAAAGTACAAGAAAATATCAAGAATGAACTTCAAGGCAGTTTGAGTGTAATTGCAAATAACAAGCAACTCTGTGATTGAAAGGCAGATATGAGAAAACCAACAAATTTCTGGAATTTCTCTTACAAGAGTCACATCACTAAAAAAAACATTCAAATCAGCAGGAACAAGCTTATCCAGTTTCCTTAAAGGCGAAAGAGACATTTACTATTCCATAGTTATTGCAATTTACCTAGTTTCCTATCAAACTCTGAATCGCCATATCCATAACTATCAGATAACTTCAGTTCAAGTACTTTACTTAAATTTTCTGAGGTACTCAAATTTATTTTCATTTCTTGAGTGTCCAGGAAGTTCGAAGGGTGAAAATCGTTTATTTCACTGTTAGAGATTTCTTGAATAGTTCCTAAAGAAATAGTATTTCCTAATACTCGATCTTGGAGGCCTGAGACTGGCCGAGGGTCTCTAACTGGCAGGTCTTCAGAGTAAGGAATGAAGTCTATCGATGAAATTTCTTCAGGAACGTAAACATATCCTTTTTCAATACTTTCAGATGACTTTGAGATGTTCATCACTGCCGGGTACGAATTCGGTCCATCAGTTTTTTTTATTTCATAATCATCACTTGCATTATGCGGTCCTTTATCCTTGCAGCAAGTGCAGTTTATCGATTGATTTCCCATGACTTATATTAAACCCTATGTTTTAAATTGTCTAAAAAGAACTGCATATGTTCGAATAGCTTTGTTCCTGCAATGCTTTCAATGTTGTTATGCCCAGCGCCTTCAACGAAATATTGAGTTTTTACTTTACTTCCAGAAGTTTCGAATAAGTCTACTGAATGCTGCATTGGAACGATTTCATCGCGAGTGCCGTGCATTACAAGTAAAGGACATTTAATCTTATCAATTCTGTCAACGTTGGGAAACATGTCGCCTGGAAGAGTAAATCGAAAGTCAAGGACCACTCGGTAGATGGAGGTAAATGGGGTCTGAAGGATCAGACCTCCTAAGTCGTATTTTTCTGCAAGGAAGCAACTGGGACCTGAACCTAATGACCTGCCGTAAGCTACGATTTTCTTGCTTGGGACTCCGATAGTGTTGACTAAAAAACTGAAAGCGGCTTCTGCGTCTTTATAAACATAACTCTCGTTTGGGTCGATTTCACTTGAGAAGTAACCCGAGTACTCGTAGATTAGGACGTTGGCTTTCACGTGCTTTAGAAGAGACTTGCTGACCCAGCTGTCAACCCGAGTGATATCTTCAGCATTGCCATGAGACATCAGAATGGTAAACTCCTGTCCATCATTAAAGAACTTCGCTGGAATCAAGTTATTATTCTCCGTTTGCAAGAATACCAGATGCGGATTAAAAACTTTTTTCTGAGTCGGTGGTTGGAATACCAAGCTTGAAACAGAGCATCCCATGCTATTTATTAGCACTTCCTGAAAATCTCTAAACAATGGAAAATTCACTAAACCTTTATAATGAAAAATTGTCTTCTCAGTCCAAGACTAATAAAGATTAAAAACGAGAAAACTAACAAATCCAGTCAAATCCTCGAAGACCTCAGCAAGTTCGAGACCAGTGAATATCTCAGTCCTTCCACCTTCCGCAGCAAAAAAAAAAAACGACGGGGCAAGTCCAGCCTGATCTACGAAGACTCAGGCCATTTTCTGAAGACCAGTCCAGGCACCTTCAAAAAAAATCTCAGTCCAAAACGACTCCCAAGGCAGGAGTCTTCAGGAAAAGACCAGGAAGACAAGTCAAAAAAGTTGGTGATTAAAGAAAAACTCAAGAAAACTAATGAAAAAATCAGAAAAAAAAACGCAAATTGCCGAAAAGTCGACGTAAAACATCCGCTTCCCTGGGGAGCTGATCAAAGAATCTTTATGAAAAAAAAAAATGAAGCTGAATCTGTTCTGGTTCGTGTCAAGACTGACAGACACCCGTCAAGACGCGCCCAGAGAAAGGAAATCGGCCTTGATATGTATTCAAATGTTAAACTTAAGTCAAAAACTTTCAACAGGTCTGAAGAAAAACCGAAAAACAAGAGAAGTCCTGACCCTATCGTATTAAACTACATGAAACAAAAGAAAAAAAATGAGAAACTTTTAAAAATCAAGGCAAAAGTTGAAGAAAATCTTCGAGAAAAAGAAAGAATTAAAGCTTTGGCAAATCTGGAAAAAACTCAACTAAAGAAAATCAAGAAAAAAAAAAAGAAAAAAACAAAGTTTTCTGGAAATGAAGACGAAAAAAGCTTATTTTTTTTAAGAAAAAAAGACCTGCCTCGAGGGTCTCCAGGGAAAAATTGCAGCTTGGAAGTAGGAAGGTCTAGAAAGTTAAAAAACAATGAACGATGGAAAGTTTTTCTTCCTGTCGAACAAGTTGTAAAGATTCAGAGATGGTTTCGCAAAAATAGAAGCAAATTCAAAAATTCTAAAAAAAACGCGGAAAACACTTCGACTAATTTTTCCAACACTTTTAAAGGATTAAGTCTGGAGAACTTCACAGGACCTGAAAGACTTTCAGAAAATAGTCTGGGCTTGGCTTTTTTGAGCACTGATGTTAAAACTGTTGATGACTCGCCTCCAGTGAAAAAAGTTCAGAAAGTGACTCAGTCTTCCTTGTGCTACATCCTTCAGGCAAAAGAACATTCATATGAAATCATTGAGGGCAGCTTGAATGAAGAGCTTAACAAAGCAAATTTTATTGAAAACCAGGAGTTCGAGCCTTTTAACGTCGACTCTCTGGAGTCGTTCTCATCTCAAGATCAGCTGGTCAGTCAGCTGGACCTGGACCCTGTTCAAATGGAAAATTTGACTTCAGTGATAATAGAAAAAAATTATGAAACTGTTTTAAACGACTTTTCACCTACTGAGCTGGAAATTGAGGCAAAAAACTCAAACAACTCTTCAAAGTCTTCAAAATCTTCAAAATCTTCAAAGTCTTCAAAGACTTCAAACCCTTCAAACCCTTCAAATCCTTCAAACCCTTCAAAATCTTCAAACTCTTCAAACTCTTCAAACTCTTCTTACAGAGACGCTGAAAATTCCTTAAAAAAAATCTTTGAAAACCGAGGAAAAATAGAGAACCTTGAAAAACCATTAGAAAGACCAGGAATTATCATGAAAGACGATTCAGGCTCTTCAGAAGAAGAATGGAATTCGAATACAGTGGTGATCCACGCAGATACTACAATTTCTGAGCAGACTTTAGAAACTCTTGAATACAAACAACGTTATTTTTTGATAGACTACGACCCAGAGATAAAAAATTTAATAACTTCAGAAATTCAAGATTTTTTAAATACCATCAACTTCCAACTTCGCTCAAAAGAAGTAGATGAAAGTTTTGAGTTCATTCATCAAGTCGTTCTTCATATTTTCAACTCCCTTGAATCCCAAGAGCAAAAATTCCTTCAAGAAATAAACACGCCAGTTCTTTTCGACCCTCTAAAAAAACTAAAAACTCTTCAACTCGTTGCTGTTGGCGACTTGATCTCAGAGATAAGACTAAAGCAAATCCTTCCCGAAGCCCTCATCGAAAACACAAGAAAAACCTTTGAAAAGTCGCAAGTCAGCTCTGCTTACATCCTGATGATCACTGAAGCACTCAACGAAGCTTTAAACTTCTCTCTTCCCTTCCACCCACAAGGCCTTCCCTTGCCGTGGAGTTCCCGTGCGGTTTTTTTCATTCCAAACTGGAGCCTCGCATTAGTCAAGAGTTCATCTTTGCGAATATTAGAAAGTTGGGAAAGTCTTCGAGCAGGTACTTTTGCAGTTCATTCATCTGAAGAATGCGAAAAAAAAAGAGAAGAAAAACTGAATATTTTACTTTTCGAGAACATTCGAGAACAAGAACCTTTGTGGGTGGTCTACGAAGATGAAGAGACTCAGCTGATGATCGATATTTCAGACCTGACTTTTGAGTTTTTAATAGAAGAAACTTTCTTATTAATGTAATTACTTCAAATGTAGATAAATGGCTGAACCCACCATCAACATCCCCTCGACTTTCCAGGCTCCGAAACTTGACAAGGACAAACTGATTGAATTGAATGAAGAACTCATTGAATATCTTTGTAACTTCACAAGTTCTTTCAAGTACTCAAAGCAAAGTCCTGAATTCAAAAAGACTCTGAAGGAACAGATGAGTCTTATTCAGAACTTGCATAAGGGAAAGTTCAATGAAGTGATGAATGTGATGAAGTGTCTTAAGTGCAAAGAACGAGAAATCAGTCATATTATCAGCTGTAATCATGGATTCTGTCAGATGTGCATTGAAGACCATATCAAGCAAAGGACTACCAACTTTATCGTCTTGAATGAAGAAGAAACAGAGTCTCCTGATAATATTTCCACAAAGTGTCCTGTTTGCAATGTTTATCTCACTGAAGAAGACCTGAAAAGCATCTTCGGTGACCTTACAGAATATAAAAATAATTCAAAACTCAGAAAAATCGTATCTGACTATGAAAAAAACAAAAAATTCACATGTTTCACTTGTGGAAAACTCAGAGGGTCCAATCAGTTCATGTCGAAAACTTGTGGACATATGTGTAAAAACTGCTTTTCTTATCGAGGATGTGAAGAACTAAAAGCCAACTGCACTACTTGCAACTTTAAAATCTTACCTGAACAAAGTGAAAATATTAAAGTTTCATGCACTAAATGTCAAAAGAGTTTTTACATGATCGGAGATTTCATGCAAGAAGTTTGTATTAATTTTTTGTACTGCTGTGAATGTGCTGATTCAGTCGTTGAGCAGGGTTACTGTGAATGTCACAAATCTCCAATTAACTACACGAAAAAGATAGAAATCATTAGAGCCATCATCAGACAATGTTTAAATTGCAAACGTGAATCAGTGATAACGAATTTTCTTAGAAACTCCTGCTGCGACAATTCAATTTGTTTTAACTGTGCGAATAATTCAAGTTATTGTTTAGGGTGCAACAAGAACTACAGCAATCGAGTGATTCAAGAAATTTCGAATTACTTCAATCATATCTAGTTAGTAAAATAATCGATGAAAAAAAGAAACCAGTCCCAAGACAACCTTCTTCCAAAGCGTTTATCAAAACCTGCAGTTCTTTTAAAGCCGTCATTCAGTTCGACCTCAATCACTTCAGTAACTTCGAAATAGAAACCTGAAGTCAGAGCTTGGCTTCGTAGTCGAGGAAAGCGACAGTACATCGGCTTTGACGATGAAGAAAGGGTGAAACTTCGAAAGTACTTCAGTTCTCTTGATGAGCACAACATGGGTATTTTTAATCAGGCTCCATTGGCTTCAAAGAACTTGAAGACCCGCTGATTGCCTTGGGACTTGCTGAGTCTCGTCAACAAGTCGAGGAAATGGTCAGAAGTGTTGACTTTGACGGTTCGGGAAGTATTGAATTTGAAGAGTTTCTTACTATTTTAAAGGGATCTCGAGGAAATGCTGCTATTGCAAATTTTTTTAAAGGACTTATTGAAGGTACTTTGATTAAAGATGCGAAAACTCTTCCTTTTAAACTTGTTGTCAGCGCTTTTAGGAGAAGGATGCTCATGGATTCACTTATGAACAAAGATTTTGATAGAAGGGAAAAAGGGGAAAGGGTCATGAAAGCTTTTGCGAAACAAATTTCTATTAATAAAAAACATAGAGGGATTAATGAAGGGCTAAATGCGGACTTGAGAATCGGATTCCCGAAACTTCCTAGGATTATAGAGGAAAATGAAGGCCATTTCGAGAAGGTTAAAGAAATCTTAAAGAAAATCAAGTGATTCTTTTAGAATAATCTCTAAGCTTTTATTATAAATCATAAAAAATATTTTGAATCTCGTGATAAAGAAGTGAAATTTGAGAAGGTAAAAGAAATCTTAAAGAAAATCAAGTGATTCTTTTAGAATAATCTCTTTAGTCATAAACCATAAAAAAGTTTTGAATCCTGTGATAAAGAAGTGAAAATTTCAAGAAGGTAAAAGAAATCTTAAGAAAATCAAGTGATTCATTTACAATAATCTCTTTAGTCATAAATGCTAAAAAATTTTATTAATCCTGTTATAAAGAAGTGAAAATTTCAAGAAGATAAAAGAAATCTTAAAAAAATCAAGTACTTCATTTATAATAATCTCTTCAGTCATAAATGCTAAAAAAATTTTTTGAACCCCGTGAAAAAGAAGTGAAAATTTCAAGAAAAGACCCTGACTTTCGAACCCCTCTTCCAAATTTCAAAGGTCAAAGACGAGACCCTCTAAACATGTCAGGTTCTCTTCCATCATCAAAAGCGACTGAAGAGATGAGGTACAGGTCCGGTCCGATCCACGGTCTTCATCCGCGAGACATCCGAGTAAAGTCCTGGCTGACGATGACTGCTTACCTCGTCTGGTACGGTTCAGTCTTCGCTTTCATCGCATATCGTTTAAACTCAGACGACCTCGACACACTAGAAAAAGAAGCCCGTCAACAGGCCGAGATAAAAAAGAAGATCCAGAAGGAGTTTAATTAAGTCTTTTATTTCCTACTTTAAGGTTCACTTCACTGGACTTTGCAAGGAACTCTTTTATCTGCAGGTCTTCAACAGTTCTCTCATGTCGATTCAGGCCAGTCGCACTTTCAGAAGGTGTTCCAAGTATTGAATTATGAGACATTTCTAGTCCTTTACTGCTTGACAACACTTCTTTCAATGGTCTTACTCGACTTCCTCGACGTGGCCTGCTCAGATCGATTGAATCACTTGTTGAAAGGATTGGAACTGCTAAGAACTGAGGGTCTACTTGTTTTGAACTTTTTCCAGTTTTCAGAGCTGAAAGTGCTGAGTAGTCAATTTGTTGAAGCACCTCGACTGACTCATAAGCAGACATCTCTGGGTCCAAAGCAGGGACTTTAAAGTTGTCTGATGGTCTTACTTCTAGGATTGGAGGAAGGTTTGAACGGATGTGGTTCGATGAGGAGTCTTTCGTGGTTTCTGATTTTTTCGTGATGACTGAAGTGTAGAAGTTTCTGATTGAGTAATTTTCCAGGTTTTCATTTAGTTCTGTGTTGTTTTGAGATGGGTAGGCCTGGTTGTTGCTTTCTTTTATTGATGGACTTGAGTCTGACTCGTAAGGCTGCTGCGCTGGGACTATTGCGGAAGTTTGGGAGTTTTGAAGGTGGTCAGTCGTTAGTCTTGTGAAAAGACTCAGGATGAACCGGGTTGAAATCGTGATTTGATTTAACCATAAAGTGCATACCCCACAAATTGAAGTGAATAAGTGAGTCTCTTCTGAAACTGAGTTTAAAGACCTGAAACCAATAATCAACACAAAGAAAAACAATAAAAATTCACTTAAAAAAACTGTCACTGCATCTTTTTTGATCTTGAATGGCTTGCTAACAATCAAATAAATCACTATATAACCATTACTGTTCACTATTTGAAATCCAGAAATCAGCAACACCTGCACCGAAGGCGATCCAGACAGTAAAACCAAGCTTAAAGCAAGTGAGAATCGATAAAGCAAGAAAATGGTGTAGAACTGGTACTTTGAATTCTCATAAACCGGTTTAAACTCATTAACTAAAGTAGAAACTCCTCTAAACAAAACCGAGATATGCTCTTCTCGATTTCGATTCATTTTCAGTTTAATCCAAACAGGATTCAAAGCGATCCAACATCCTGCTAAAATGACTAAAACCAGAGATATCGAAAGATTAGTCACTGAGCAAATCGTGATATTAGAAAAAAAGTAGATGTTGATTAAACCAAAAGTGACAAATTCCAGAAAGACCAGCAAATGAAGACGAATAAAGCCGTTCCATTTGATCTGGTCTAAAATTTTCTTTAATAAATCGGATTCAGCTGATCTGAGACAACCCAGTCCTCCGATTAAGAGAAAAAGAAAGAAAAGGTAAAAAATCATCAGTTCTTTCGTGTTATTAATAAAACCGTTCGATGTGATTTTCAGAGACTTGTAACTTTCTTGCTTGATGTCCTCGTCTGGACAAAGGTCAGGGAGTGAAAATGGCTTGATTATCTGAGAAACTTCTAACAAAAAGACCTTTAACTCTGTGCCTGAATTTAAATTAATCAGGGGTAACCAGCGGATGATGCTGAAAAACCCGATATTGTACCAGACTGAAAAAAAACAGTTTCCTTTGTTTTTTAGGAGAAGACCTGATAGAACTTCAAGGAGTAAAATTGATTGAAAGAAATAACGTGTCACTTCCCCGAGTTTCTCGAAGGTTTTTTCGTTATCAGATGAATCTTGAAGATTCCTTGTATAAGGTTGCATTATCTTATTATTGTCGAATATGTTTTGGCTCTTGATTACGATGATTTAGAGGTTTTAGAAATTAGGGTTTTTTTGTTTAGGGAAAAGATTCTAGAAGGTTTGATTTGGGTTAAAATTGGGATGTTTATTAAGTAATTTTTCAACAATGTTGAAAGTTTATAAAATAGACTTAATTATTATAAAAAATTATATCTAATCTGGACAAAAGTGATCTTTAAGGCTATCATAGAGTCTAGGAATAATGTTTTTTGTAATCGAAGTAAATATCTTTTTACGATACAATTCTATCAAGTTAACTTTTTTTCTTTCTCAAGTACAGCATCATTCTAATTTTAAAGTCGCCATCAAAGAGACCATTTTTCAGTATTTGGTAGATATTGTTCAGTTACACAAATTATGTATTCTGAAAATAAAATATCAGAGTTAAAAAATGATTTTTTGAGTGGCTTAAGCTTCCAATCTCTGCTTTATTTTTGTATCTATAAAATAAAAAATGATTAGAGGCTTAAATTTGTAATTTTACTTATGATAGCATTCAGAGCATCATTTGAATCCCTAATCGATAATCTGGATATGCAACTGATAAAAATGAGCAAGTTAAAGTATAGGGTTTGAATAAATTATATAAAATAACAAATTCAAGTTTATTCCATATATTTTAATGAAAAACATAATAAAAGCTTCCATTCTTCTAGTTAGTTATCATTCTTTCTTATTTTTCTATTTAGATTTTTTACATTTTAATAAAATTCCATTAGTTCAATTTCTATTTTGTTACATAAAAAATATTGAAAAACTTGTGGATAAGCATCTTATAAACATTTATTGTCATGAAAAATTTAAAGATATGTATATTTCAAATATTTTTATAAACTTATATATAATTATTTCTCTAGAAACAATCTCAAAAGTATTATTTTATAAAGTGAATTAAAAATGAATCACTCATACGTAATACCAGCACAGGTCCTCAATACTTATTTTAAACCAGTTCAAGTCATTAAAAAATCCAAAAAAACATCATAAATCCAGTAAGCATTAAACTTGATAAACCTTTGAAGCAACTCAAAAACTAAAAGGAAAAGACAAGTCATCTAAAAAGTTTAAGAATTGTCCATCGCTGAGTTTCTTTGGGAAATTTAGGCTGATATATCCCTTTTTTAGAAAACCTTTCAAAACTCTTAAAACCTCTGAAAACATTAGCAGAATGTGAAGGAATTTGTAATAAAAAGAAGAAATCATGTTTTTCGGAAATGAAAATATTAGCAGAATGTGAAGGAATTTGTGATAAAAAGAAGGAATCGTACAAAACTGAGCAAAAGACCATGCAGTGCGTTTTTTTCTCAATATATCGATATAAACGACCAAGATAATAATTCTGAACTAAGGGTTCAACTCGAAGAAAGAATTGAAATTCAAAGATTCATAATTTTATAATAAAAACGTAGAAAAGAATCAAATTTTAGCTCATTCACTTAAAAAATTGAAGAGATTTAATCTTAAAATAAATTTAATAATAACTAGCGAAGATAAAGAATAGGTATTCATTTTTTGTAAACTTTAAGTAAATAAAGACCTCTTTCAACAGCTATAAAAGGACTCAGACCAGCTGTTTGATGTCATCCTAAAGTAAGTTTTGGTCGAGGAAAGGAAATAGTGCATCAGTACTTACAGATCGTTTTGAATATAAAAGTCTCAATGAAAAACAAGGAATCCTCGGCTATACCTTCATGTTTTCATTCTTTTCAATCTTATAAACTTTAAAGTACAATATCAAATAGTTAGTCCACATATAGCTGAGAAGAAGCTTAAATAAAATTTTTTAACTAGTTAGAAGATATCGCATATGCAGTAGAATTAAAATAAATTCATATCAAATCTTAATCTATAAACACAAACTAAAGAAAGAAAAAGTCAGGATTATTTAGACAATGGAAATTTTGATTATTTAATTAAAATGCAAAGCCTTTGATAACTATATCAGTGAGTGCAGAAGATTCTAAGTGATTATAATTGAATAACTTTATCTACTTAATAATCAATTGTTTTCAATTATTTTACAGATTTGCTTTGAATTTTTATGACTAAATTTAAATCATAATGGTTAATTTACTAATAATTAAGTACATAAATCTCGAAAACTATTCCTTAATGTTTTTCTATTCAGTATTCGAAAGGATTACTAATATCTTTGGAAATCACATCGAGACTATTCAATATGATGACAAAGTTAAGAAAAATGTTCTAAATGTAAAATAAAATTTAAGTTATAATTACTCTAAATCTATCATTTTCTAAATGCTCAACTATTTTAATAATGTCTAAATCTCCTTTAATAAATTAATCTCATAGGCTGTTCTAAATAAAACTATTTTCTATAATCCAAATAATCCCCTAAATTATCATAAATTCTAGTCTCTCAACCTACTAAACACCTTTCAGACTTTCATGATATCCTTAAATAACTAAAAATATACTATCTATGCATTTATCACTATCCACAAACATTTAATACAAACTTTACCCAAAATATTTCATCATAATTTTCGCTAATTCATAGAAATTTATAAACCTACAACAAAAATGCATTCTCTCAAACGAAATTTGAAGGGTATCATAGTAACATCCCAAAAAACTCCCATTCATTCAAAACCCGAGGCAGAGCCTCAGTCAAACGACCTAAAACCATTCCCAGTTCGCTTCAAAGCTTATGAACCTTCAAAAGTAAAGCAAGTTTTTAATTGTTTCACAAATTCAAAAAAGTCCAAAACAAAATCAAAAAAGCCTCATCATCTAAAAAGTTTAAGCCTTGCTGACTCCTTCACAGGACTAGAGGCTGAAATCGACAGTTATTTAGAGCAACGTCCGAAAACTCGTAAGTTTCCTGATAATTTCAGCAAAAAAGTAAAAGAATTAGAAGGAATCCTGGATAAAAAAGAAGAAATCATAGAAAACTTAAGACAAAAAACTTGTGAACTTGAATCAAAACTATCAAATCATGAAAATTCAGCTGATCCTCTCAGAAACTGGGTGAAAGACAGGTTTGTTAACCTTTTTTCAAATGAAGTAGCTGTTAAAAACCAGGAAAACGCTTCTGAATTAAGAACTGAACTTGAAAAAGAAAGAGCAAAAAACAAAGATTTGCAAAATTTATATGATAAAAGCCTGGAAAACAACAAAGTTTTAACTGAGCGTCTTGAAAAACTAGAAGATTTACTTTCGAGTTTCAACCAAAGGCAAACTGGAAGCATTGAAGGGAAAGAAAACGTTTTTCTAGAAAAACTAACAAAAGAAAACAAAGACCTTTTTAACCAGCTGATCAAGAACTCAGACCAGCTGTTCGAAGTAAAACTCGAGTAACTTTTATAAAGGTACAAAGAAATCCTGCACCAGAACGCGCAGATAGTCTCTGAATACAAAATTCTGAAAGAAAAAAACAAGGAAATTCCTCAGCTTCGCCAGCATATCTTGACTCTTCTTCACCTGATTAAAAATTTGAAGCATAACATCAAAGGACTCGCAAACATGCATGTTGAGAAGACGGTGAATGAAAAAGAAGCTGAAAGTATAAAAATTGTTGTGAATGAACTGGAAAATATCGCAGATCAAAGCAAAACAGCGCTTAAGTCTTTCATCTCTGTCTTGACGGACAGTGACAAACGAAGCACTAGTAACTAATGACCTTAAATATGTACTTAAAATACACTACCCTGTATGAATCATGCACCTGCATAGGTTCCAGAAGCTTCTTTTCACCTTGTGAATCACTGTTGGCGGAATCTGCAGTTCTTCTTCTTTGAAAATGACGATGTCGTCGTCACTTATTTTACGGATGTGCACCTTTTGAGCTGTTTTGATCTCTGGAAGTATCATTTCACTTGCTTTTCGATTGAATTTTTTTTTGGATAAGGATTCTGACTCTGTTTCGTCTACGATACTGTTCTCAATTTTTGCAAATTCTTGAGGAACGGTCTTGTTATACCTTCGCTTTTGAACTGTCTTGCTGGTTTTCGGACTAGATGAGAAAAAAAGTTTTTCCGGGATCAGTGCAGGTTCAAAGTTTTCTTTATCTGTCATTTTTAAATTTTTAGAATATTTTAGAGATGATTGAGAATGCTAGATTGAATCATCATAATTTTAAATAGTAACGTTTATCATTCTTATAAGAGGAAATAGTTTAAAATAAGAAATGAAGTAATTTTATATATTTATAATTTTAGTTAAACTCTAGTAAATTTCCTACGTTTAATTAATTCTTATTATCAGATATCGAAATTTCACCAAAACAAGTATTTTTAACTTTAATCTAAACTTTAAATCTTTTCATAAAATGCAAATTTTATTATTCTTAAAAAAAGCCGGGTCAACGTCAGAAACTTATTCAAAATTCCATCACCACACAATCTAAATAAAACCCCTTACAACAATAAAATCTCACTTTTAACCCAATATCTCTAAAATCCAGAAGTAAAATCTTCAACCCCATGAAAAATCCTACAAAATTCAACTTTCATATTAGTTCCCTGAATTCTTTCTATAAAAAAACAAAAATGTTTCAATCACTCCGAACTCTAAAAGCCCTGGGTGTATTAGCAGTAAGTTCCCTAACCCTTTCAGAAGCATCAAACCCATTAGACTGCATCGGAATAATGGGTTACATCGGCCGAGATCCTGAAAAGCTAGATTCACTTCTCGAAAGTCTCTCACAAAGCGATTCCAGACACTTAAGCCCAATGACGAGTTCTTCTCTTCAAGGGCAGGTCTCGAATTGTTCGAACCCTTCAAGCCTCTCCTCAATTCCACAGAGGCCAAAAGAAGCGTTTCTCTTAAAATCTTCTTCTCCAGTCGGCATCGGGCTGACCCACGTTCGACGAAAAGGCGACTCGTTCGAAGGGAACGTGTTTCCTCAGTCCGACCACCGAGGTCGTGTTTATTTGGTGCACGACGGAAACATTTCAAATTCAAAAGAAATCCAAACCTTCATCGAAACCCGAGGAATCGAGTTAAAAACAAACTCGACCTCAGAGCTTTTAGCGAATTTGATCGGAATCTTCGTGGAAGACGGTCATCCTCTGAAAATCGCGACAAGACTAGCACTAGAAAAGACTTCAGGCACTTCAGGGTTAGTGGCGATAGACAAAGAAAATCCAGATCATTTAGTAGTGGCTCAGAAAGGGTCAAGTTTATTCATGTCTTCTAACGACGGGGATATTATGGTGAGTAGTGAAGAGCAGTTGTTGAAAGGAAAAATAATGAAACTCGAAGACAGCTGTGTTTACACCCTCGACCCTCTGCGACAAAAGGTTGAAGCGATGAAGATAAAAGACGAGGAGTCTCTGGTGAGTCTGGGCAACTGGCCCCACTGGACAATAAAAGAAATCGAGGAACAGCCCCAGGCCATCGCGCGAGCTCTCAACTACGGAGCTCGTCTTACAAGTGACTCAGCGAGACTCAAAGGCCTCGACGAGGTGAAGCCTGAGTTCTTGGCAGTCAAAAACCTTCTGCTTCTCGGATGTGGCAGTTCTTTTCACGCCTGTCAATTCGGCTCACATATCATGAAGCACCTGGAGTTGATGGACACCGTGACGACCATCGACCCCAGCAGTAGTTCAGTTTACCTGCCATTCAAAAGTCCAGGCGCCATCCTCATCAGTGAGTCCGGAGCGACTTCAGAGATTCTCGCCGCCGGGGCAAGGTGTTTGAGTTCTAAAGTCCCAGCGATTTCAATTGTCAATGAAATTTCTTCTCCACTTGCAAGTCTCATCGGTCATGGAGTTTATATGAACGCGGGAAAGGAAATCGCTGAAGCTGGGACTAAGTCTTTTTTATCCTCTTGTGTCGTTCTTATTGAAATCGCTTTGTGGCTTTCAAGGTTCAAGTTCCCTGAAAAGGCTGAGCAGAGGAAAAAAATCATTAACTCGCTTTTGTCTTTGCCGATGATGGCTGGATCTGTTATTGAGAGGAATAAAGAAGAGACTCGCATGCTGGCTGAAGAGCTGAAAGGAGAAGAACATATTTTTGTATTGGGCAGAGGCATGGGCGAGTCGATTGCTTATGAAGGAGCTGCTTTGTTGAAACAACTTTCTTTAGTCCACGCTGAAGGATACGCCGGAGGCGCTTTGAAACATGGTCCTTTTGCTTTGATTAGTGACGGAAGACCCATCATTCTTATTATTTTAAATGACGAGCATAAAGAAATGATGAACCTCGCTTTGGCAGAGGTCCAGGCGCGCAATGCGAAGACTATTGTGATAACTCCGAATAAAAACTTGATCACTTCAGCACATGCTCCTGATAAAGTCCTTTTAATTGAGGAAAACGGACCATTGACAGGGCTTCTTGCAGTGATTCCTCTGCAACTGCTGGCCTATCACCTGAGTATTAAACGTGAAATCGACCCGGACTTCCCTTGTAACAGCGACGTTCTAATAAATCTCTAATATTTAATTAGTTCAAACTGAAGTCGCTACACTTGTCGAGTCATCAGCGTCAAACTTTTCATCTTTTCTTGTAAAGCCACCGTTTTCTTGGAACCTTTTGATCATTCCACAGACTTCTTGCCACATCAGCCCGATTTCGTTGATTTTGTCGTCGGACTTGAATTGTCGCTTCCAGCAATAAACATGGAGGAACTGCTGCAAATGGCCGAGTCCTCGATTCTGTCTTTTTATCTCGAACTTGGCCCAGCACCATGAAAGTTCGATGTTTTGGGTGTGAATCTCTCTACTCGTCGGGTTCACAAAAAACCTAGAGTGGTCAACCGTATAATGCGGGAACCCCACTTGAGACAACTTATTATAAGCCGCCCACTGATCAGAGACAATGGTCGTTCCAGGTTCACATACCTTCTGAATGATAGGAATAAGAACTCCCGAGGTCCTCTTCTGAACGACTTCCATATAATTCCTCTTTCCTTCCCTTTCATACAATCCGAACACCCATCGTTCAGGCTGACTTCGACTTCGACTGGTAGTTGTATGTTTGAAGCACGACTCATCAATTTCAACGATTCCATGAAATTTCTCAAAGGTTGACACAAAGTGCTCTGAAATAAGTTCTAACAGAAAGTCCTCAAGCATTCTAGCTTTTTCCTTAGAAATGTCTACCAACTGACGCGCGGATTTCAACTTCTGACCCATCAACCAAAGAAACATGAAGAGAAGTATTTTTTCAGGGATCAGGTGAAAACGTTCCCAGACGCTTGACTCAAACATATGAAAACTTGCTCCACATTGACAGAGATAAGCGATGTCTTCATATTTAAGCTGCGTCAGCTGAACCGCCTTGCCACAAAAGCATTTTTTAAGCGGGATGTACATTCCTGATTGAAGCATGTAAGCGATTGTGTCCTCTTTCCTTCGGATTATTTGGAATAAGGAAGTTGGAAGTTTCAGGTTCAGGTAGTAGTTCAGCAGGTCAGTTTTCCGCAGGTAAGGAGCAGGAAGTTGAGAACTGAGGCGACCGTTTCCAAGTTTTTCAATGCTTGCCTGCAGTTGTTTTAGCTTGTTGGTGTACCGGTACTTCGCGATTGCCAAGGATTGAACTTCTTTTTCCAGGATTCGCGTTTCTTTCAGCAGCTGCATTTCTTCGATCTTGGACTCTGAACACTTCTTGCATTTCTTCGGTTCTTCGGTCTGCGCCGTAATGTCGATCATTATTTATATGCCCCCATCATGGAGGATTATTTAATTAAAATGGAGATATGGAAGATGGATGAAGATGAGAAGGTAATTTAATATGTTGAAGTTTTTTTGTCTTTTGATTTCTTATCTTTTTAGTGCTTTGGTGTCGGTCGTGGTTCATATTGGAGGGTATTCGGAGGTGGTGAGACTTTTTGAATTTTTACAAAAGAATAGTTCTTTGTTAGTAGTTGAAGTGGATGTACTTTACACTCCGAAAGATGAAGTTGTTCCAGTGCACAACAGGAACTACAGCTACCAGTTCCAATATCTGGACTCTGAAACTACTGCAAGTCTAGACCTTTCAGGATATGCTTGTAAACCAGCGACTTTCGGGTATTCTCTTACTGAAGGTAATAAGTTGTTCCCACCTTTCACTTACCCGCCCTGTTCTAAAGTGACGTCATTCTCTGAGTCACTACTTTTATTGAACCGCTCTTCTCAGATGTTATCAATGAACTGTTCTGAACCAGAAAAAGGTTTTTTTTTCTCAGGACCTGTGACAGGGCTGAATCTGATGCTGAGAAAAAACACTTTTCAACTGAAACTTCAGAAATATCAACCACCGGTCAACGCCCAACAGCTGGAATTCGGTTTAGGCCTGTGCTCAGAAGAAGAGATCAAAGAAACAAGTGAAATAAACCCAACAAAACTTCATCACGCTTCAATGTCTCCAGTTTTTAACGAGACTTTATACGAAAAAAGCAAGTCAAAAGTAAATGGAAAGCCCAGATTGATTTTTTTATTAACTTTAGACTCATTGTCAAGACGTCACTTTTATAGAAAACTTCCAAAAGTAGTGAAATTTTTAAATGAAAGTGAAAAAAACATGCCGAACTTCGCTGTTTATGACTTTTTAATGCACTCAACGATTGGCTCTAACTCTGTAGCGAACCAGGTGCCTATCTTTGGAGGTTTGAATTACCAGTCGAGGCTTAATTACTCTGAAGCTGACCGGCTGGGGAAGGACTCGATTTGGAGCAAGATGAAGTCGAAAGGGTACGTCACAGTGATGGGCTTCGATGACTGTGACAGGTGGTTTCCTGAGATAATAGGAGAGTCGCTTAATGTTGACTACACAATCAGACAGTTCTATTGTCTGGTCAAGGAATATACAGGCGTTCGTGTTCAGAAGAGCGAAAACGAGCAGAGATGTGTGGGTCCTTATCAAACACATTTTTATATGCTTAATTACACCCTGAGTCTTATCAGGATGTATCAGGGAGTCAATCTCTGGATTTACCTTCACTTAAACGCGGGACATGAAAACACTGGTCAACATGCAGCGACTTTAGACCAGGATATCACTGATTTTTTAAGAAATTTCATTGATTTAACGGAAAAATACGAGGTTTTCATGTACTTACATGCTGATCATGGAATGCGGTATGGAAACTGGTATCGTTCTTTAGACGCCTATCAAGAGACAAGACTCCCTTCAATGTTTCTCCTTGCAAGTAAGAACTTGTTGAACAGGTTTCCTTACTCCTACCATGTCCTTTCTGAAAACAGCAGAAGACTCACTTCAAAGATGGACGTCAGAGAAACGACCTTGTCTTTGATAGGCCTGACTGAAAAAAATAATTATTCTATTAACTGGCTTCGAGAAATAGCTTCTTATTCAAGAGACTGTCAAGACATTCGCAGTCCTTCCTTGTACTGCGCTTGTAACAGAATGACTGAAGTTTCTCTTCAGAACCTGACATTTGCCAGTCTTGCCAATCAAGTCAAGTGGAGGGTTCAGGAGTTTTTGAACTCAATGAGCTACGCGTTTCCAAGATACCCGCCTGGAATGTTCTGTGATCAGTGGAGCTTGGATGAGACTTTTAAAATTTATCATGTTCATCTTTCAGTGACGAAAGAAATGTTTAAGTTTGAGTTTGGAACTAAAAGATTTCCCAAGGTCAGGCTGGAGGTCAATGTTGGACTTGGAATTAATGATACTCATAGCAATGTCTTTTTAAGTCAGTTTAGAGGAGTTAGGGTCTGGCTAAGCAGCAGGTATTTGGTACTGGTAAGGGTTAGCTAGATCACTGCAATTAATAGACTTGATAAGTACGGAGGAAAATGGCAGAGTTTCGTGGAAGATCATGGAATTTTACCTGAGTTTTGCTTGAGACCTGAAAAATAAATAGTTGAATTATTTGACTTAAGTAACAAAAGAAAATTTTACTATTAATCAACTTTTCAAATAAACTACTTAGTAATAAATGTTATTCATCTTATCAGCTCTATCAGCTTCTTCAATCATTCTTTCATCTTCATCTGTAAATCACGAAGGTCTCATTTCCCAGACCAGTATTCCTGCAGCGCATTCAAAGTTTCGTGCAAAAAAACTACTTCACTTCGACCAACCTCACAACTCTTTCTTGAACCCTGACCCTTTCGCTACTTTAAACCCGAATAACAAATGCAAGCCGAAGTCATTTGGAATAGAATTTCAGGACAGTCAAACTCACATTGAAGCCCTTCCTGAATGCAAGTCAAGACAAGGTGGCGATCCGAATTTCCACCTCGCCATTAATGAAACTTCTAGAAAAGTAATTGTTTCTTGCCCAGGTTCTCTGAAACCAGTAGTTTTTGCAGGGCCTTTCTCTGGGAAATTCGCTGGGCAAGACTTTAAAGCACAACTTTTAAATGAAAATTCAGAGAAGTTTGAATATCTTCTGGGATTCTGCACAGATGATCCATCTGATGTCAGTTCTTTTGAGGAAATCGATGAAAAAGATCTGAAAGCTGACATGCTTCCGATTTTTAATCAGGATTTATTCGAAGAGACGAAATTGAGTCAGAATCAAAAAATCGTTGTCTTGATTAGCTTTGATTTTCTATCCAGGTCTCATTTTTTCAGAGAATTTCCTGAAACTGTAAAGTTTTTGAATGAAACTCAAGGACTTTTCAACTACTCTGTATTTGACTTCAAGCTTTTTTCGATATATGATTCGACATCTATGGGAAATAAACTTGCATTATTGGAAGGACTGAAGAATTTCAGTGAAAATGATGATAAAAGATCAAAAAGTAAGTTAAATGATGTGAAAAGCATCTGGAAAATGATGAAAGAGAAAAAGTTTATAAACTTTATAGGATTTGACCATTGTGATAGAAACTTGATGCCAGCAGCTGAGGATGAGTCTTTCATTGATTATTCAGTTCAAGAGTTTTACTGCCTTCTTGAAAACCAGAGATTTTTTCAGAAGGAGTGCATTGGTGAGGAGAAGACTTTTGAATATCTGCTAAAATACTCAAAAACACTTCTCAGGTTTTACAGTCAAAACAATATTTTCATCAATTTAAACTTAGGAGGACCTGAAGACCAAACCGCAAGGTTTTTAAGGAAATATGACAAAGAGTTGATGGATTTTATTAGAGAAATTTTAATTGAAAGAGCTTCTGAACAGGTACTCATTATTATTCAAGGCGACATTGGGATAAAATTTGAAGAATTTCCTAAAACTTTAGAAGAATTTCAAGAGTTTAAACTTCCAGCCTTGTTTTTGGTGACTGGAAAAAAATTACTAGACCGAGAAGTAAATTCTGTAAAACATTTAACTGAAAATTCAAATAAACTGGTCTCAAAACTAGATCTCAGGAAAACTATTCTTTCTTTCATCGGGGCTCATGAAGAAAGTTCAGACCAGGTTGATTTTTTTCATCAAGTTTCAAGTAATTCAAGAGATTGCTCTGAAGTCAGTCTTAGTACTCTTCATTGCCCTTGTTCTCAGTTGATTCAAACTGACACTGCAAACTTGACCATTTCGAAAATTATGAAAAAAGTTGCGAAGGTTACTGAAGACTTTTTAAATAAAGAGTCGCATAATAAGGACAAATATTGTGAGAAGGTTGTTTTGGACTTGTTTGGAAAAGCTTTTAAAATTTATGAGGATGGAGCGGAAAGCTTTTTATTTGAACTTAGAAGTTCAAAAAATCTGAAGGTTGGGTTTCAAGTCACTGTGATAATTTCTAAACAAATCATTAAAAGGAATGGTTTAAAAACGCTTATCAGGTTTGATCTTGACCTTTTTGGAAGCGAGTACAAAGGAAATGTAAGGTAAAGACAGGTTATTGATATACATCGAGTTGATAGGTATCATGGGTGGTGTCAGGTACTTGCAAGGATAAAAGGAATCAATCCTCAATATTGCATTAGAGAAAAATGTTAGTCACTTAAGGATAGGAAGAATATAGTATTTTAATATGTTTAAGTTATCTTTTAATTGATTGTTATAAATCTACTCTGAATCGATTTAAGCTGTTTTGCATCCTTTAAAGAATAATATATAGAATTATAATTGATTGATCTATAATCCTGCTTCTTAAAACTTATCTACTCATAATGAGAATCCTCTAAAAACTGTCTATATGCCGATTCACTCTTTCCCAAAAGTTCACAATGAGTGCCATACTCAACACATTTCCCATCACTCATAACACAAATCAAATCACTATCAACAATAGTGCGAATTCGATGAGCAATAACAAGAAAAGTCCTAAATTTAAACCTTTCCTTAATAATTTTTTGTATAAACTGATCTGTCTGATGATCAAGATTAGCAGTTGCTTCATCCATGACAACAATAAAATTTTCTTTCAACAAAATTCGAGCGATGCACAAAAGTTGAGCCTGGCCATCAGACAGTCCGAAGTCATCAGTTCCAACAACAGCTTCAAGTTTCATTCGACTTGCAGAAACCACATCGTTCAAGCCAACTTGTTTTAAAACCTTCCAAATCTGTTCATCTGAATAAAGATTGAAAGGGTCGATGTTTTCTCTCAAAGATACTGCGAAAAGAGTCGAAGTCTGAGGAATTATTGAAATTTGACTTCTGAGGCAGTTTAAGTCAATCGATTTGTAGTCGACTCCATCAATGTAAACAGTTCCTGAATCAGGGTTTACAAGTCGGAACAGAATTTGAAGGATTGAAGACTTTCCTGCACCAGTTCTACCAACAATCCCTACTTTTTGACCTGAGATAATAGAAAGGTTGAACCCTTTGAGGGAAAAAGGAAGGCCTGGATGGTACTTCATGTAGACATTAACGAAAGATATGGATCCTGATGAAAATCTTTGATTTTTCGCTGAATAGTTTGACTCTTTCGGCAGGTTCGCATATTGCAAAAGACGCTCCACAGAAGGTAGACAAGAACTGAGCTCTAAGGCTGATTTCGTGAAGTAAAAAGACATTCCTAAAGAAGAAAAACAAGAAATCAAACAATAAGAACTAAGTGATTCAGGGATTGTCGATTTTAAAGAAAGAATCAAAATCACAGTAAAACTTGCGACGATGAAAGAAATGATGTCTATGTAGAATTGTGAGAATCTCTGTATTGACTGCAGGGTGAAATAAGCGTTGTGATGCTGAAAAACTAGTTTTCTTAGGTCAGAGGTAAACTTTTCTTCTAATTTCAAGTTTCGAATTGTCGTGATTCCGTTCAGCACAGACGAAAAACTCGACAAAACCAGTCCTTTTGCAGAGATTTCAACATTTTTAACCCCAACCACAACTGGCAGAATTTTTTTTAAAATGATGAGAATCCCGAAAACCCAAAGCGGAATGATAAGGACTGAAAAATAAAGAGTGATGGCGGAAATGATTATTATTTCGATCATGAACATCCCGTAAGACACCATCTCGTAAAAGTTGACCTGAAGTGGCCCGTCAATAACTCCGACATCTTTCGTGAACCGATTTAAAATCACCCCTGCCGGGTGGTCATTAAAAAGAGAAATCGAGGTATTTGTTAAACCTTTCAAAGCTTTGTTGTGAAGGCGTAACGATGAAGTCAGCAGAGAGTTGATCAGTTGGTAGATCCTTATAGAAAAGGTTATAAAGCAAAAAAGTGTCAAAATTCCGCATATTTCAAAAAAATAGTCAGAATCTTGAGAATTTGATGAAGACCATAATGTTTGGTAATAGTAACAAGCTTGGTACACCCCTTGGGCGATGATAAAGATCAACAAAAATATCAGAAACTTCCAGAGACGTTTAAAAGAAAGAAGAAGAAACTTCCAGGTGATTTTAAATAGAGACATTTTCAGTTGTTCTTCACTCTGTTTGGTAAAAACTTCAGTTTTTGCTGTAAAATAATGAAAATCTTTACTTTTTTCTGCTGTTTCAAAGTTTTCAGGTAGAAAGTTCTGAACAGTCCCGAAATACTCAAGTCTGCCTTGATTTAACTGCATAACTTTATCTGAATACTTGATGAACTGTGTCTGATGAGTTGCGATGATGATGCTTTTTCGCTTGAGTAAGCCTCTGAAACAAGTACGAAAAATGTGTCTTGCAACTGAATTATCAACAGCGCTTAAAGGGTCATCTAACAAGTATATATCAGCCTGGGAATAAACTACTCTAGCAAGACAAATCCTCGCCTTTTGACCTCCACTCAAGTTGCATCCTTGATCACCGACTTTATGAAGATCATTCAGTTCAAAGCCCTTGAGATCTGCTTCCAATCCACAAGATTCAACAACTTTTTCATAAAGACCTGCATCAAAGTCCCTTCCCATCAAGATATTATCTTTGATGGTTCCTGCAATAATCCAAGGATTAGAAGGCAAATACGAAATCTTACCTTGAATGTTTAGTTTTGAAGAAAATGATTCGAACTCCTGAAGAATACTTTGAAGCAAAACTGATTTTCCTGAACCGACTCTTCCAGTTAAGAGAATCAGCTCGTTTTTAAGTAATTTGAATGAAACATCTGAGATTAGCTTTTGAGTTTCTTCAAATATTGAAGGTGATGTTTCTAGAGGAATCACTTTAGGTTGGTTTGAATTAAGTTCTTCAGGTTTCTTTGAAGATGGTCTTGGAACTTGGAGATTTTTCACTTTTAGTGAATAAAACTTTGAAAGAAGATTGTTTGTCAGAGCCTGGCTTTCGAGGAATTCTTCTGTTGAAAGAATTTCTCCTACTCTACTGAAAAGTCGAAAAATTGAGAGAAGAGTAGAAATCCCGTAGTTGCATAGAACCACTAGGTTTGAGTGGGTGTTAAAAAGGATCACTGTGAGAAAAGTGTATTGGTTCGGTGAAAAAGACCCTCCTGTTTTTACATAAACAAGTAAAGTCACAAATAGCGTCAAAATAATCCCGGAATCAGATAAAACTAAAATAATCGCAGTTAAATTCGCAGCTTTTCTCCTGTTTTTCACCTCATTTTCCCGTTCCTCACAAATTTTCTCATAAAACTTTTTTTCCCAGACATAAAACTTCATGAACTTGATTCCATTTATGAGTTTTTCAATCATTTTCACTCTTTTATCACTAAACTCTTCAGCTTTTGCCTTGAACTTCTCATAAAACTTGGAAATAAGAGCGATTAATGGAAGATGCAAGACGATGACTCCAATTCCGACGATTCCAACAACATCAAAATAAAGATAAATGATTCCAACAGCAACTGGTACCACAAAAGGAACGCTCCAGACATACAAAGTAAAGTGAATCAGTTCGAAACTCTCGAAATCAGTGCTTAAAGTATTGAAAATCTTTGCTGTGAAGTCTTGTTGCGAAAGAGTCGAGTTCTTCAGCTTCAACACTTTTTCTGAAAGTTTTAAACTCAATGCTGCTTTTATCTGCCCTGCAAGTAAAAGGGAGGAGTAAGAAGAGTATCCTCTTAGAGATATGATTAAAAAGCTAGAAATTAAAAACGAGATCACTAAAAATGAGGCTTTGAATATGGATGAGTCTTTTTCGTGTAAGTACTGAACCATGGAATCAATTAATAATGACTGAAGAATGGTTAAGGTCTGGCTGGTGCAGATTAATGAAACTGATTTCAGATAGGGCTTGAAAAATACTTTAAGCATCACTTTAAGGAAGCTTGGAGTTGCGGTTTTACATTGATCTGCCCAGGATTGGGTTATTTTTTTAAGTTGGCTCGTTATTTGATCTTGATTTGGCGCTTTTAGCATGTTTTCGAGTGATGGAAAGGATTTCACGTAATAACGAATTGGCTTGTATATCCAAAAAGCAAAAATCTTACTGAGATTACTTGCACGAGGAATTTCCATTATATTTAATAAAGTCCTTGTAATGCAGAGTTAATCTTCAAAAATACACAATAGAATAATCAAGTAGTGAAATAAAATTTTCTGATTTATTTTTTAGATAAGAAGTCAAATTTTATGTTTAAAATAAAGAGATTACTTAATAAATTCTTATCCTTCAAAACTAGATGCTTATTTTTTAATAAACTTCATCAAATATAGACCTTATAATTATTTTTTCTTGCTGCATTGATTTTATCAAGTTTTAAGCCTTTCAGATTTTTAGAATAATTTAATTATCTTAGGTATTTTTTCTTTATAAAAGGAAATATATCGTATGATGAAAAATTTTGTTTAGCTCATGACGATTAGCATTTTATTATCCTTAATAATGATTTAATTGTACTTCCTTTGAAAATTTTATTATAGATTAGCTAGCTTATAAATTTTTACATATTCTATTCAATTAGCCTGCTTAAGTCAATTTTGGAGTTGATTAATTTGAATTTTCATTCCATAAATACAAAGAAATCTCAATTTTATGCTTAAAAGCACTTCTATTCATATTATTTACAATTAGGTACCAGATTCATTCAAAACAAAAATATCACAGAATTTAAGGTACTTTAATATCAGTATTGACTTATATAATTGATGGAAAACCTCACAGATTATTGATTTAAGTTCCTCTAACTGTGTAATTATCTTTGTGAAATTAATTAATTCTAAAAATTTAATAATTTCAGTTCTATTAAAAAGAAGATATAATTCTTTCAATTGTATATCATAAAATTTTGAAAATAGAATCCTACATAACGAGATAAACAAAAGTAATAAAGAAAATAGATTTCCTAAAATAATTAAAATAGCCAACTTTCGATGTGCTATGAAATAGATTTTACTGGAATTTTCATAATTGTAAAAAAATAATCAGATGCTCTCTCTGTGCATATTTCTTTAGTGCAGGATCATCATAAATTAGTAATGGAACCAAAAATTTATAAAGTTTAAATTTTACTCTTCAAACAATTTATTAGGATATTTGTATAAATAATACTTATATCACTGAATAGAAGTTTTTATTTGGCAGAATTTCTAATTCAATATTATTTTGCTGAGTGAAACCTAACTATCAGTAGAGATATAAATTAGTATGATTTATTTTCAAACTTAAAATTTACACCGATTTTATATTGTCTAAAAAAATTGATACTGTAATCTAAAGTAAAATACTTTTTGTGCAGCTATAAAATCCTTTAAAGATTAATTCCTCTTTAACCTTGGCGAAGATTTTATTCTGAAAATATGCTGGGACATTAAACTGTTTCTCATTTTATTTCTGTTGTTACAATAGGCTTGATTACACAATAATTTATGTTTTGTATTGAAGCATTGACACTTATCAGTTCATTAAAAAGATTATCTATTGAGTATTTAAAACCAAGAAAATTTAATGAAATGTTAATTAAATATAAAATCTTTGCGATTTTGTTTACTGAATGTTAAGGTTATTAATATTGGTCTTATGGATTTGTAAAATTATTTTTGAAATTTATTTTGAAATTTTTTGTATTGCTCATAGTTTTTGAACTTACTTAAAAGTCGATAAACTCATCAAAACAATTAACTGAATTGCTTGAATGCTTTTCATGCAAAAGGAAATTAATAAGTAAATTTAAGATTCCTTATTTTTTTCTTTAAAATAATATATTCTCACAAATAAATATGATTTTGCCAAATTATACTTTTATAGAGATTAAGTGCATATTCATTAATAAATATGTAATGTCAAATGGATATTAGATTAGAAATATAAATAGTAGATTCTATTGAAATACCTTCAGTAATTATTTGAGTACTTGATAATATGTTTAGAACAAAATCATGAAAATAAATATAATTAGTGTAAAGCAAAATCATGAAAATAAATTTATTTGCTCAGAATGTATCGTTTGTATTCTAGTCAAACTCGAACTGATACTTAATCGAATTTAGAAATCTTGAGATAAGAGAGATATTTATTTTTGTGTCATTTATATGAATCATTTCAAATCTTATCAATTTCCTATCCTCTACTCAAATTTTTTGAGGTTTTTCCAATTAGACTCAATTTTATATCTAACGGATTCCATATTTAAATATAATTATAGAAGAAAATATGTTTCATTACATCTAATTATTAATTGCTTGAACATTTTAACGCATAATAAAGTATAAATTAGCTTGGTAATTAAATTTCTAAAAGGCTTTAACTAAATCCTATTTTGTTAGTAATTTGATTATAACTCTTAAAACTAAAAAACCCAATAAGTTGTTACTTAAATAAATCAAAAGTAATTGAAAAAACGTTCTCCAATTAGAGATTTTTATTTAAGTTAGAATTGCACTTGAGTAAGATAAATCATATTAATTTTAAGTGATTTGATCACTTATAATGGTAGAATATAAATATAGCTTATTACAATCAAGTTGTGAAACTTATAATAAAAGTTCAGCAACTCTCAAAAAATTTCAGAAGTAATTATGAAGAAATTATTATTTGGAAAATTGAATTCATAACAGAAGAAACTATCTTAGAAGGCCGTTAATATTCAAAAAGTTCTATTTGTTCGAAAATTAATAGGAGTTCTTAAATCACTTGAAATACTTCAGATTTGGTATTAATGTTTCCTCTAGTAATGATAGAGTGATTTTTTTAGTGGGGATTATGATGATATTTATTAAATAAGTGATGTGTTTGAAATAAACATATGAAAACCTTTAATGAGTACTCAAAAAATCTTTGTTTAGTTCAATACAAACTACGAGTTCAATATCAAGCTTTAGTTCATAATTTAGTCAAGGGCTTAAAGAATACTCAGTATAATTGTGATTATCATATTCTTAAATAGAAAAATAATTAACTTCTTGCTAATTTATTTATATAATAAACACCATCCAGGGCCTTTTCATTTAATTCTAGTGGATTCTTAGTTTCTTTATGTCTCCTTTATACTGCAAACTTGATACTCGGAGTTGTTCCTTGTTTAGGACTCTCTCAGTGAAATAATTGAATTTGCGAGTCGTTTCATAATAATATAAACCAAAATATACAAAACTTTGTTTAAAGCTCCTTATAAGAATTCTTTATGAGTTTAATTTGATTTTATGATGAAATATATCAAGGTTATACATATTATTCTACTTAAAAATCAAAAATAAGTTGATGAAGCTAAAAATTGAACAAATTTTTACTTGCCCGAAAAAATTAGATTTCGAGCCCGATATAATATTACTGCAAATAATAAATTTTTAAAAGGCAATATCTCATGATAAAATTAAACATTTCCAAAATTTTCTTGAATACATATAGATTTGGTACTTATAAATATGGAATCTGGTCTCTATTCTCATCTTGAAGCTCTCAAAAGCGATTTTTACAAAGAACTCAAAGTTTCTGAATATTCCAAAGCTAAAATTATATTATCCAGAGATGATTATATTGCTCTGAGATCGATAGAAATTTTAAATAATCCTTTAAAATCTTACCTTGCAGCAGAATTGATTTTGAAAAATTTATCATCAGAATTCAAACCTTTAACTATTCAAATCAAACTTGAATGCTTGAATCACTTGAAAAAATATATCAAACAAAATTTCATTATTAAAGAACTTAAGGAAATAAAAAAAAACCTAAAAAAGAAACTTTTTCAGTTTGACCTTGATTCAAGAGAATTTAATGATTATTTAAACATATTAAGAGGAGGAGCATGTCTTTCAGAGACATTTGAACTTGTTTTTGACTCTGGATTTTTTCAAGAATCTTCACATTTATTAGGAAATTTAAGTTGTATCAAGAGTGCATTACTTAATTATAATGTTTCTGCAGATGTAAAAATTTTTATAAATAATGCTTATGATGAATGTGATAATTTAAAGAAATCATATTCAAATAGATTTAAAAAAACACTGGCAGACCTTATTAATGACTCAAATCTTGACCCTCCAGAAAAAAATGATTTGATTATCCTAAACAACCAACTTTATGAGCAACGAATTAATCCCTCAAGAATTGATAATCTTTGTGAAAATCTCGACATAAAAATAAAAAAACTCATTAAGAATCCTGATAATTTTGAAAGTTTACCTGGAAATTCAAATGGTCTAAGAAATATTGAAATGTTAGAAATCAATCAAGTTATAGAAAATTCAAATATCAATTTCGCATTAATTGAACAAAGTTTCCTCAATTTTAATTTCAATAGAAACTCTTGTGAACCAATTTCTATTGAGTTTGAAATAGTATTCCTTTATACTATAAATTTCATGATAATTTCCTTACCAATATACTTGAATGAATTATTCATGTTTCCAGAGTTTCGAATGAAAGGCTTGAATCTGCTCAAAGCTTTTAGGTTTTTAAAAGACTTGCCTTCAAACATTAGCCAAACTATTTGTGAAATCATGTTAAGAGCAAGTGATCCTCGATATCGATCATCTTACTACAAGTTTTTCTTTAAAGATATGTATAAAAAAATGAACTATGAAAAAATAAAACCCGAGGTTTCTAATACTTTTATTTCACTTGCACTGAAGACCCCTATCAGAGAAATTTTGCAGAGATTCAATAAGTCTGAATTTTCTTTAGATAAACTGCTTGAAAGAGTCACTCCGAACATTTATTTTATGAGTTTTCCAGAAAAACTAACAGGGATCACACTGAAAACTCACCAGATTACTCTGAAACTATTTGAAGAAGGAAACTTTGATGATGATCATAAACTTGGGGGAAACTTTTGTCTATATTTACATGAGCTTGCTCATTACTTACAACGGACTTGTTTTAATTTTGTAGAACAAACAAATTTTGATCTAGATATCAGTGAGACTAAAGAAGATGGCAGCATCTTTGAAAATCTTGTTTTTGGAGAGGAATTGCTACTTATTTTCTACAGTCAAGCAATTTTTTTACTTAAAGGAGTTTATCCGGATAGCATCGAAAAGTTTAGGGAGGAATTTCTTTATGCCAAAAAAAATGATCCTAAGCCACCATTAGCCCTCACCAAATCACAAGATATAATCACTTTTGGTAATTGTGGAAGCTTGTACGGTTTAGAGTTTACTTATTGGTTACCATGCCAATTAAAGTATAAGGAGCATAAATAGGCTTATAATATTTTATTAATTATTTGTGTTTTTTCGGTTCGAAATTTTTCATAGAATTCACGGTACTATGCATTATTTCTTTGAAATATTGATGCACTCTGTGAAAAGATAATAAGAGTGGTTTGGACTGAGACAATTTTTCAGAAAATTTAAACAATAATTATTAGAAGTAAATTTATTCATGGAGTAACTTATAAATACTCTAATCTTTCAATTAAACTATTATAGATAGTTTCAAAGAATTCTGATCTGTTTATGATTAAGTTTCCGCTTTTCTTTGCATTAAATTTAAGCTTTCATAGAATGCATAATTTCTTTTTCTTATAGTTACTTAACTTAAAATTGAATCAAATCATCAAAATTAAACTTCATCCACAATAGTTTGATAGTATGGTAACTGAGAAAGATATAACTAAATCTAAATTATCTAACTAATCTTTAGTTGCTCCATTCAGGATAGCGATCTTTCCATATTCTTGATGGATCAATACTTTACTTAACCAAAAAAAAATTAGATATTAATATATACTTTATAAGTGCTTAATTATCTGTACTCTGAGAGTCTGTTAACTTTAAAAACGCTTTTGATATTTTTAGACATCTCTGGAATAAACATGCTAAAGCATTCGGAATGCTCATACTTGAGGTTAGACTCTGGAGAATGCCATTCGTTCGGATCTTTTTTGCCACCAACGGTAACGATTGGCCTTTGCTCTCCTTGAAAATGACCTGGCTCTGTCTTCAAAGTTCCTATCTTGTTATTTTAGGCCTTAGGAGAAATTCTCATTGGTTAGACTTGATAGATCTGTAAACACCAACTCTGTTAAAATTAGAAGAATTTGATTGTGGATTACTTGAATTTTTTGCATTTAGACAAAATTTTCACTTTTTTTCTCGCGATTTTCATCAGCTTTGGACGAGATAGGAAAAGAAAAAGTTTTCGATGGTTGTATTGTTTTGTTTTTAAAGCAATTTTCATATGAAAAAAGAGAATTTCTTGAAGACTCAATCGAGTCGGAAGGATATTTTGATTGACTTGAAATTGAGATAAATTGCGAGTTGTTTTTTCTCAAAAAGCTGGCATAGTGCTTGCTTTGAAAACTAGAAAAACTCAGATAATCTTGCCCCTTTTCTATGTTGTTATGCTAGAGTTAACCTTAGTTCAAGCTGTTGTGTTAAAAACAGATTTAATCCTACTTCCAGCTGTTGTGTTCAAAACAGAGTTTATCCTAGTTCCTGAATTTTCGTTAGAATCAAGTCCAGACCAGCAGATCTTAAAACTCTCGTCATTTTGACTGTTCTCTTTCGATGCGATTTTTTTAAAGACTGATGAATTTCTGGAGCTTTTCAGGGTCAGTGTTTTTCTTTTGACAGTAATGTTAAAAAGCTCATCAAATGCTGTTCAGAGATTTTCGAAGAAGACAAGTACCTATAGTAATTTTCATTTTTTTTTTGAAATTTATTGGACTGGTCACTTAAGACTCTGCTAAATTCAAGGAAACGTTGTAAGGACTTTTTAAACCAGATGAATTCGTTTCTTTTACGTCTATTGAGCAGTTTGAACTAGTCGAGGATGGCTTGAATTCTGGAGCCATTTGATTGATTTTTCATTGAAGCTGGATGAAGGAAAAATCGAAGGCTTTCTAAGGTTTACCAGGTCTTCATACTTTTTCACTGGATTTGAAGGATTTGCTGGTGGGGGATATCCATATCCATATCATCAGAATATCCTGAAGGGGAAATTTGGCTGGTGTTCGAAGATATGGTTTGAGATTTGCTGAAATTCTTTGAAGAGTTTATGATTGAACTAGAATCGCGACTAGTTGAGTTGAACACTGAGCAGCCTTCAAATTTTATGCATTTTTCCGGGGATGGTGTCCTTAACGCATTTTCAAATTTCATAATTTGTTCTTTAATTCTTGATGGGATTCTAAATAAGTTTAATTCTTCTCTGACTTTCTGAGCTTGACCAAAAACATGATTATCTTAACTTGTAGTTATTGAGTATATAGTCCATTTATAAGCTTCTTCAGCAGTTCAATTTTCGACCTGGTCAATGAGCGACTTGAGTTTTTTATTTTCTTCCTCAAGTTTTTTATTAGTTTTAGAGTTTCGATTGAGTCTTTTCTCAGCAAGTTTCCCATCGACTCCAAGATTGATTTTGATTGAAAGTTGTTTATACATAATCGTTAGTTGTTCTGATTTCTTTCAAGATTATTATTTTTTTTTAGTGCCTTTCGCTGTCAGTCATGTAAATCTCAAAGTTCTTGCAAGTGTCTTTGACCTGGTCAATTTAACTTCAAGGTCAGCGATTCTTTCATACTTTTCTGCAGATCACTGACGATTTTTTCCTTTCTTAATTCGATTTGTCTTTTTCTTTGCTGCCCAGATAATCTCAAAAGATTTCCTGAACTTTTGAGTCAATTTTTTCATCCGCGATGTTTTGACGGTGATTTTGAATGTCTTCTGATAGCCTGGGTTGAGTTCTCGCTCAGTCCTCAACAAGTGATGTTTGGCTGAATTCGATTGGACACTGGTTTATTTGG
Source organism: Stentor roeselii (assembly GCA_006503475.1). Lineage (NCBI taxonomy): Eukaryota > Ciliophora > Heterotrichea > Heterotrichida > Stentoridae > Stentor > Stentor roeselii. The sequence goes on along the minus strand of RSEH01000003.1, from coordinate 10,513 downwards.
GTGAAAAAGTGACTCTTTTCTTGCATTTTTCTTTCCAGGTCGATGATTCGACTGGTTATTTTTTTCGGTTTCCAGGATTTCTTTGGTGATTTCAAGTCTTTCAATAATCTTGTCTTTTTCATTGACAACAGGTTCGAAAGAGAGACATTGCGGAAGATAAATTCTGTTTTCTTAAACTAGCTTTTTAATGTAAGCCTTGACAGAAATAATTTTTTCTCTGTCTTGGACTAAATTCAAGTCAAGTTCATGATTTTTTTTCCTCATTGACCATGCTCTTTGTTGCTTTAAGTTCTTCAATCAGCTCTTCATAGTCCTCAGATTTTGATTCACGACCAGGTTTAACATCAGGAGACTCGGACATAAATTTTCTATTCTTTTTTTCGCAGAATCTTGAAATCTTATGATCTGTTTGTCATTACGAGCTATTTCTTCTTGATTTTTTCCACATTCCTTACCGAGACTCGAAACTAACCTAGGCCCTTCAGGACTCATTAGGAAGAAACTTTGAAAAAGCTCTGATCATAACTTATCCACCTTTCAATGAATCTGAAACGATCAGCACACTACGGTTTGGAATGAAAAAGCGATAAAACAATCTAAAAATAAAAAAAAATACCAAGTCGATGAAAGTGATGATTTCTATTTTCCGTTAGTCAAAGATGGCCTAGCATTATTAGAGACTTTTCGAAGTTTCTTGCTTTCTCAAGTCATTTCCCTGCTGCTTCAGTTTTTCCAACCTGTCGAGATCAACAAGGTAGAGTTATCCAGTTTTTACACTGAATTTTTTTTATTTGTATGTGAAAAAGTGATTAAAAATAGAATGTGACCTGGAATTCACTGCATTCATGTTGTTTGATCAAACATTTCTAGTATTCAGTTCAAATTTCATCAAATCATAGACTTAGTCTCTTCAGACACATACTTTCAGTGAGTTCATCGATGTAAACTCCCTGAACTTGTCTTCATGGATTTTTGAATTGACTTTCGTGATATCAAGTAAATCTCTTATCTTTTCAAGTAGATCTCGAAATAAGATAATTTAGTTCATATTCAATTTAAGACGTTGCTGATGGACTCGAAGACAGTTTAAACCATTCTTGGAATGATTCCCATTGTTTCTGGGTCTTCAAGGTCGGGTCCAGACATAGTGAAAAATTTCGCTGTAGAGATTTTATCGACAAGCGAAAACAGTGCGATTGAAATTTTCATCACAGCCTCCACGATTGGTTTAGCGAAGACTTCGTAAACTAGTGTTTAGTGAGTGTCTGTCGCGAAGATGTAAGTTAGTTGAACTTCTAAGACTTGCCTGATTCGTATTGACCTACTAAAGTCAATTTTTGTTATTTTCACATTTGAGAAATTTATCAGGTATCATGATTTCAGCTCTTATTGGTTCAAAAACCTGAATTGACAGAAGACTTTCACTTTCAAGTTGCAAGTTCTTTTCTTTCTTCTTCCTTTCCTCACATCAGAGTTGATTAAGTAATTAGTTTAAAAGCAACTCGAGTCGGGTTAATATTTATTCGATTTTTCTACGGATTTCATTTTTCTTTGAGGTGTTCGTTGTTTCTGACGTTTTTGTCTTCTATTAGTTTGCTTTTTTCTTGCTTTGATGATTTTTTTTTTATTAAAGTATTGAGTTCTACCTGGATTTTCTTGAGTTCTTAAGTTTTTCTTAGCTATCTTTCTAGCTCGTCTCGAACCATTGGAATTATTAGGTTGGTGTCTGGAAGTTTTATCCAGGTTTTTTGCAGTTTTAGCTGATGCTTGATTATATTTCTTCTTCCTGAGCTCTTTCAGTAATCAAAGGACTTGGATTCTTTCTTTCAGTAAAACAAGTATTAGATCTGGCAGTTTCCCTGGTTTTATCTTCAATATTTTCAACTGGAATATTAAAGCTAAAAATATCTGCATTATTAGTAGCAATTATTCCCTTTAGTAAAAGCGCTCATTTTTTTATTGGTGCAGGTGTTCAAGATCCTTGCAGAGTGAAGTTTTGAAAGTCATGTTCTCAGCTTATCAATTCGAAACTCAACTGATTTTATCTGTTGAGTTTTTTTTAAGTATTCTCTAAACTGGAGATTTCTGATTCAATCGAAGCACATCATCTGGGTTTCGTGTTTGAAGTCGCGCAAGGTGTCGGGACCTTAATTCTCATGACTGAGGTTTTCTTTTAACGATCTTAGCACAGATTTGATTAATTTCAGCTCTGCAAGAAAAGAACTACTTTTCATTTGTTATTTTTCGGCTTTTTTGAAGTAGGTCTTTTTCTATAGTTTCAGCTTTTTGTGACTTCTGAGTTAATTTCTTGCACTTGTCTTAGAGTTTTAACTCTTTTTGGTATAAGTTGTTTTGCTTCTGCTCGTAGGTGGATTTAAGTATTTTTATTGTGGATACTTTCCATTCGAGATCTGAAAGTTTGAGCTTTCTGGCTTGGTTCAGTTATGTTGCGAGTTTTTTTTTATTTCTAATGAGGTTTGCGTTGATAGGTCCTGGCATTTGTGGCAGGAGGGTGGGAGGTTTGGGGGTCAAAATGACAAAAGAGTCGTTGAAAGACTCGGACATTATCTTGTCAAGTTGACTTGAATCCCAATAAACAATTTATACTTGAGCTCTTCTAGCTCGTTTTCGAGTTGACTCAAAAAGACTCTATGATCTTTTCATTCTTCAATTGCACAGGCTTCGAAAAAGATTTCAAAATCAATTCTTTTTTCCTAAGTAAAACCCACTTTTAACCATCAACTTCACATTCAAATCCTAAACGTTCAAAGAAATCGATTTGAAATATCCACTTTCAACCCATTCAAGAGCAGCTGCAAGATTTGATTAAGGATGATAAACATCAGACAATTAACATTAAGCCGAGAGTTTCCACATGGAAGTTTAAAAAGATATGAGATTATGGGAGCGAAAGTCCTCGCAATTCATTCGAAACCTTTCATAGTTTTCAGGGTATTCCGCCTGGTATTACGGAATAAGTGACTTCCACTCAGATTCCATTGAGTTTTCATTTGACACCTGAAAGCTGTATCTTTTCGATCTTGCAATCAGGGTTCAAAGTCCGATCAAAGTGAGGTTAAGTCGGTCAATCTGCGCTTCAAGTAACTCAGTTTCGTTACTGATGACTTTTTGCCCTCATTTGCCGAGGTTTTAGTCGAGGATGAGACTCCAGTAAAATAAGCTTCATCCATTTATTAATTATATTTGAAATTTAACGTAATTTCAAGCAAGTCTAAAGAAAAATAGCACCTAAGCTATTTAATGCGTATTCAATTAAGAAAACAGCAAATCCTAAAAAAAGAAAGTTTTCTTCAGTCATTCTAAGGCAATTCAAGCAATAATCTCCAATAAAAATTATCCGTTTATTCTTCATAATTTCCTCAGTCCAAGCAAAATGAGAGGACTCCTTCCTTCCCTGTTTATCAACGTCAGACCTGACAACCTGCAGCAAGTCTTGCTACTCATTTGACAACATCCTGTTGGAAGACGACAAAATCTTATACGTGAGCCAATGCGAAAAAATTGAAATTAAGGTAGAACCTGTTTCATGGAAATTCCTTTTGTTCCAGTGAAAGTCTTACCCGGCAGAAGTGTTGCAGCCAGTGAACGGTGACCCGATCACTTACAAAGACAAATCTTTGAACTAGTGCAAAAAAAACAGGTCGCAAGTGCGTCGAAGTCTGCAGGGTCAAGCATTGTTTAAGTCCTGAGCCTGAAGCTACTAACATCTGGAAAAAACTTCTTGTTTCTGCATCGTCTTGATCTTTGCCTGTCTGAAACAAGAAGAAACTGGATACGTCAGACTAGCTTAACTATATATATATGGTCGAGTCTGGAAAAAATTATCATTTGAAGAACTTTTCGATTTTAGTCAAAAATCATTGACTAGAACTGAAAGTGGAAGAGAAGAAGCCATTGACAGTATGCGGAAAGTCGTCAAAGACAAGTTCGAACACATTCAAGAATTCAGACAAAAGCTGAAAATCGAAAATGAAAAGTAAGTTACTGCTTAGGGTCTTGGAAATTTTAAGAAACCAAAAAATTGAAAATTTATAGAATTGTATTGAATAAGAGGAAATTGAGTTGTTAAAAAAACAAATTGATATCTTAAACAAGCATCTTTCATTAAAAAAAGATGAATTAGCACTGAAAAAAAACCATTTGCTGGAACTTAAGAAAACTATAAATATTAGAAGAAACTTCTGCAGAAAACCCTCGAAGAGTGTCTTTTCAAAAGACTAAAAAGCTTTCCTGAAGGGTGAGTCCGACGACTTTTTTTCATAATTCCTAAATAAAGAGGACTAATATCAAACAATAAAGGTAATAGCTCTCCCTTCGTTCTTCAGAAAATCTACAGTTCCCCTAAGATGCAAGGCCTGGCTGCAGATGATAATCGATAAAGCTACTTCAAATGAAGACCAGGCCTCAGTGAGTGCTCTAGGAACAATTTGCGATTACTACTCAATCAGCATTCCAAAAGAAAAAGCCAAATCCAAAAACAACCTATAATTCAAATGGAAGCACTGGAGTAATTATGTCCTCCAGCTCAAGTAATTCAAGATAAGAAATTTGGAGATAAGGCAACTTCCAAAAGCTGAAATTTCTGCGAATATTGAAAACTTTGATACTTCTAAGGGAGGTATCATAATCGGAGAAGGAATAAGGCTCAAAAGAAATAATCTTCATCATCCAGTAGTCATAAAAAATAAAGTTAAATTAAAGGCTAAGGCAGAAATTTCGACAAATATCAAAAGCCTGACACTTCCAAAGGAGAGATCAAAGTGGGATGTAGAGTTAGTCTGAAGAAAAAGTTATCTAGTTCATCTTGCAGTAGTTCCAAAAGAAAAAGATTGATGTCAAGGCTCAACTTTCTAAGGCAGAAATTGCGGTATATATTATAAAACCTGATACTCCTAATGAAGGTTTTAAATCAGGTAAGGAATAGGCCTAAAAAGAAATTATCTTCATCATCAAGTAGTTCAAAAAGAAAAAGATTGATATCAAGGCTCAACTTCCTTTGGCAGAAATTTCGGGAAATATTAAAAACCCTGACACTCCTAAGCGAGATATCAACATCGCAATAGGGCTCAAAAACAAGTAATCATCATCTTCATCAAGTAGTTCTAAAAAGAAAAATTTGAAGTAAAGGCAGAATTTTCGGCAAATAAAAAAACCTGACACTCCCAAAGGACACATCAAAAGTGTGAGGTGGAGTAAGTCTGAAAAAGAAGTCCTCAAGTTCATCGTCCAGCAGTTCCAAAAGAAAAAAATTGGTATAAATGCCCAACTTCCTGAGGCTGGGATTTCAGTAAATATTAAGAAACCTGATACTAAAAAAGGTGATGTATATATTGGTGGAGCCATCAGCTGGAAAAATAATATTTTAAGTTTATCCTGTTAGATTTAAAACTTTGCTTATTTTTATAAAATAATGAATATATTTTTCATTAAATAAACCTTTTCTTTATAAGTATTTTGCAGGAAAACGACAACTTTTTGCACTAAGTGCTTGGATGGCGTTGCAATGCTGGTGAGATTCGACTGAAAGTCCATAACAAGTCTTGAATAAGATAAAGTAATTTAAAGCTGATCTGAAATGCACACTTTGTCAAAGAAATGATTCAAAAGTTTTTTCATATGATCAATATTTGCTTATTTGCTCAGGTTGTGTTAAAGGAGGTGAAAATGTTTTTAAGCTTAAAAATATTATGAACTGCGACAAAGCTTTATATGGCTTCAGCGCTTATTTTCTAACGGATAGCAAATTACCCAGTGACCCAATTGTTACAAATATTCATAAAATCGTTTTAGCATCTCGGCAGTATCATCTTCCTGGGTATAATGTTTAATCTACTCTAAATATCAAAGAAATCAAAAGATTTGATAAGATTTACCCTTTAAGCAGAGAAGATAGAAGGAGCTATTTAGCTAGTCAGCAAAATTGGTATGTTTTAGTTTTCTGGTTAGCAAGCCTGCCAAATTATGTGCACTGATTGTTTCGAGAAGTCTTGATGGAAATAAGCAGATAATGCTGATATTCATAATAGATAATCTTGTTTTGAGACCAAAGGAAAATGAACTACTGTTCATTTCAAGCACCACTTGAAGTCAATTTTTATAAAATCGAGATATTGATTTACCAAACTGGAAGATTTTATTGTGGAAAAACTTTAAGTAATGACAAGAGTAGAGTTGTTGCTCATGGAATCACCTTTGAGTTCTCTGATAGTGCTGATGAGAATCGAAATTTGAAGGGACCTATTTTTAGTATTTTATATTCTCTTTAGGGACTTAATTAGATTAGTTGTAGGAGTAAATAAAAATATTCTATTTTATATATATTTATAAATTCATTAATATTTGATTTATGCCAATAAGATTTTCAATTGAAGAAATCTTATACCTTGAAACTTAAGATATTATTATACCAATTTAATAAAAATCTAATCATAAGCTCTTTAATTTATAAACTTGAATAAAAATACCCTTTTTGGTAATTTTTATCAAATTAAAGTTTGCGGATTAATAAAGCATTTCATTTATCAAAATTAATTTTCAATATAATTAAGCAAATCAACCTTATAAGCATAATTATCTACTAATTCACTAATTTATTTATTTTCGATTTCATTTATTTGAGATTCATCAATCACAATATGATTAGGTTTATCGCTCAACTCAATCTTCACCTTAATTTGGGATTTTTCATTAGTTTCAACAGTGTCAAACTTAACGTAAATAGTTGCTAAAAGCATACAAAATCCAAAAAAATAGAAAATGTAATAAATTTCAAAAATACTGATTGAAACAGGAAAGGTATAGTTGATGAAAATATTTGCGATGTAAGTGAAAGAAATACTGATCAAAGATTTATTCTTGATAATAAAATAATATTAAAAAATCATAAAACTAATAAATATATACATAATATCGAATTGAAGAAAGCATAATTGATTGGCAAATCTTTGAAATCAAATAAAATTAAAACTTTTAATGATATGAACTGAGTGCGTGCAAACAAAACTTGATATAATTCAGGTACTCTATAAATTTTATTTGAAAAAAGGCATATAACAAAAATTGATTGTTTCTAATGCGGATAATTTAATTATTTGGTTTAATATAATTTTATTTGTAGTTGGCTTTAAATTTTCAAGAAACAGTAACAGTGACAGCTCTTTCAGTTTGAATTTCTCCTATATAGCTCCATAACGTCGCATTCAAACCGAAATTAAAAAAAGCAATGTAAATAATTATGAGTACTGCTTGGAAGTAAGACAAGCTACTTGCAAACTGTGAAACTAACCCCATAACTATGAGAATCGCACAAGCAAGTGAGTGGCCATAGATCAAGGAGGCTTTTCTACTGACATATCTCAGAATTAGAATTTTAATTATACTAGAAATTAGATACGTAAGGCCTATAGATACAGTAAATATTTTTGATTCTAGAACACTGAGTCCAATTTCTTGATAAATTGTGAATGAGTAAAACAATAATGCATTAATTCCTGAGAATTCGATCTATCACATAATAAACTTTTAAATGATGATTCATCTTTCAACTGATTGGATTGAGAATCATTATTTTCGAGCTCCTCTTCTGTAGGTATATCTTTTTCCTTAAAAATGGTCAAAAGTATCTCTTTATACTTCCCGAAATTTTTTCTTCGTAGATAAAAAAGAGGAGTGTCATACCTTATCCTAAAAATGAAAAATGCCGCCTGATAAAAAGCAACTATAGCTGGAACTGTAAACATGAATCTCCAGAAGTCATTAATAGGCAGGGAGTAGTTTTCATCTGGGAGTACAAATGAGAAAGAGTATGCAAGGGTCATCCCAATTGAGAGCATCACTGCCATAAGCGGGCCAATCATTCCCATAAGTGCACCTGGAGTCATTTCTGAGATATAAATCGGAGAAATGGTCAAGCATATTCCGCAGGAGACTCCACATAAAAATCTACCTACTCCAAATACAGCAGTTATTGGAAATACTGACATTACTGACCCTACCAAGGTTACAGCATCAAAAATAAGGACTGTTTTGAGTCTTCCCAGATTGTTGCTCAGGTATGCTGTGATACTTGAACCAACTAATGCCCCTATTGGAATGAACGTGCTGAACAAATTCACATAGAACTTCTTATCGGCGGACGACCAGCCCATGGAGTATGAAACATTCTCTTGTGAAGTATTCAAGATACCTATCGTGTATCCGAATATAAAATTGGAAATCGAGATATGAATTCCGTTCCAAAACACTCGGGCCAGAGATTTAGGTTTACCTTCCAACATTTTTTTATCTTATTTTCAACTTTTACTATCAATACTAAATTTTTCTAAAACAAAGTAGTTTGGGTACTAAAAGAATATTTTTCTAAAAACTCTTTAATATGGATATAAATCAGATCGTATGATTATTTAGTATCTTCATCATATAGAGCTGGCTGGACTAAAGAATGAAAAAAAATTAGTAATTTTGGATTTTTCAAGTTGCTTAAGACTGGATTATCAACCTGATGAATAATCGAACAATAAATCACTTAAAATTAGGAATAATATATTTAAAGAAATTAGACTGAATTTACCTCTTGATATTGTATCTATATTTATTTAAAAAAAGTAAATTGAAATTCTAAAGAATGTTAATGCCAAATACACTTAATTATTTTCTAATATCTAATAAATTTTGTGATCATAATGCTAAGATTATTCAAATAATTTGAGCTCCTGATTGTTATATTTTTATCTAGTTTAAAATATCTAAATTGCAATTTATCATAATTTATAGGCTAATGATATGTAATAATCCCACAATACTTAAAATTAATTTAGTTCCAAGTTCTATGCAATAATTTACTAAGCCTTAAAATTGAAGAAATTTTATTATAATTCTAAGTATGATACCTATTAGTTCTCTTGGATCATGCCTGACAGCTGTCTTATTCAAATATATGCTCACCCAAAAAAGTTTATATGCGCATGCAACAGATCAGTCAGAAGTGTTAAAGCACTAAGATTTAGGCACTCATAAAAATGAAACCTTCTCAGAAAAATTCATAAAAGATTCGGATTATTTTAGTTGCATTCAGATTAAAGACTTAAATAATATCTCAATTTATAATAAGTAATCTTGTTTTCATTCAAACATATCGCAGCATTTAAACATATAAAAGCATCATCTAATTAAGAGTTTAAATTTTCTTTCTATTTTAAACTTGTATAGCACACTCAATTCATAATCCACACTAAATAAAACCATTAATTTTATAGAACAGCTTATAATGATAATTAAGCCAAATTACAATTATTCAAAATAGCAACTTATTCGGGCTAAGTATATATTAAGCATCTGAATTATAAGAATATACATCACTTACTAATATAAGAAATAAACAAAGAATGATTATTATAAATTCTTCAATCAAGGCCTTATGAAATATTGAAATTTTCGCTAATTGTGAAAATGATTGGTGTGTTTACCTTTCTATCATTCAATTTTTTATAAAATATATTCATATAGACTAAATTCAATGCACTAAATCTTTAAGAATAATTCTTCAAAACTAATAAGCAGAACATATATTATATTCAAGCAGTTAACTGATATCTAATATTTTTCTATTTAAATTTCCTAATCAAACCATTATCATTCATAAAGTATTCGATTATCAATAAATCAAATGTTTTTCATGTTTTTTTATTAGTCCTCAGCGCCGAAGAGCTTTACCTACAAGTTTTACATTGAAATAAAGCACTCCTTACATCGAGCGAGACAAAGCAATAGAAACGAAACTAGTTCTAAATTTGCGATGTACAGATCTCTGAATCGCACCGATGCAGAAAACATTTTCAGAGAAGAACAAGATACAGATACACTTAATTGCTTACTCGAAGATGACAATTCTTTATACTACATATCAAAGAAAGAAAATAAGGAATGCCAAATACGAAGCAACTTGACACTAGACTATTTATTTTCACTGAAAGAATTCATCGACAACTCCATTACCGAGAACTGCACTTATAATTATGATAACGAGTGAACAATCTTGAAGTATTATTTATTGAATGTAGCAGAGTATATTACTACTATTACAACAGATGATAGATAATTATAACTTTTATTAGATTTTAGTATAAAGTATTAAAGGTATATTTTGGCTTGAAAATTTAAGTCTATAAATGGCGAAATCTGGTTCACGCAGAGTAGCGAGAGATGAAATACTCCAAATTTCTAGAGATAATGATGACAATAAAGGTGCTGAGCTTCAAAAGAAGATATATAAGTACTATAAAAGGTATTCCGAATATAAAGAAAAAACATATTCATGGCCGATGACTGTCTTTGAAAAAGGAGGACATTCAAGTTGGGTATGTTGCTGTTCTTACTCTCCTGATGGAAATTATCTGGCAACTGGATCAGAAGACAACACGGTTAAAATCTGGAATATAAAAGAGCAAAGAGAAGAGTTCACTCTGAATGGACATTCAAGTTCGGTATATTGCTG